>VZTI01002487.1:543880-573235 GCA_013397865.1 Struthidea cinerea | reverse complement strand
TTCACTCTTGTGTTGCCAATCCACATCTAACTGAGACACTTCGATCTTAGCAGCTTGATGCACCTGTCCATTGTTGTGATGCTCTTCAGCAGCGCCACTCTTACGTACATGTGCATCTACATGATCTGCCTCTACCCTGACAATTTTTGCATCATTTTAGCCACCTCCACAGAGCATCCACAAACCAGTGTAGAGGTGGGGTGTTGGCTATCTTGTTCAACAACATCTAAATCCAGCTAGACAACTTTCAGCTACAGCCTGAGTTCATCCACCTTGTCCCTCAATAGTTTTTGCAACTCTTTGTGTAGGAATCCATACAGCAGCTTTCACATTTTCAATTTATTCGTACAATACAGATGGAATGAGTCAGTGATGAGAGCATGTTGCTTTTTATTTTCAGGTAGCTGATTATATGGTGAGGCCTCCTCAGCATATGACACCTTTTCCTCCTCCTCCTTTGATGATAGTCCGAAATTTTCACCTTCAGGCCAGATCATGATGGTTTCCAAGATCCCTGGGCGATTGGGATTTCCTGTTTGAGTCAGGTGTGTGATCAGTGCAACCCATTTATGTAACATCTATGGCATGATATGTACAAGGGTATTTCCCTTTGAACATCCAGCCCAGCACTGGCAGTCGAGGTGTCAGAAGAAGCTGTGCTTCGGTGCCAGTCACTTCTGAAGCAGCTCAAACCCCTTCATAAGCTGCCAGCATCTCTTTTTCAGCGGGGGTCTAGCAGGCCAGAGATCCTTTGTATCTCCAACTCCAGAACCCCAGAGGTCATCTTTGAGTCTCTTTTTTGCCAGAGACTCCAGGAAGGACCATTCTCCCTGGCTGCCATGTAGAGAACATTTTTCACATCTTGTCCTTTTCTGACTGGCCCAAGAGCATGAACAATCTGCTATTTCATTTGTTCAAAAGCTTCTTGTTTTCAGGTCCCCACTTTAAATCATTCTTCTTCCATGTTGCATGATAGAGAGGGCTTACAGTCTGACTGTAATCTGCAGTACACCTCCTCCAGAAAACCCACAGATGTGTTTCTTTCTTGATGGTTGGTGGGGGCATAGCTGCTGTTTTGTTGACCACGTCCATTGAAATGTGATGACGTCCATCTTGGCAATTTACTCCTAAAAACTGAATGTCTTGGGCAGGTTCCTCATCTGGCCTTTAGGAGGAGCTGGATTATCTTCTCCCCTTTCTGAAAAGCTTTCTTGGCAGTGTTGCCCCACATGATGATGCCATCAATGTACTGTAAGTGTGCTGCAGCCTCACCCCTTTCCAGTGCAGTCTGGATCAGATCAGTCATGGCGAATAGCGGGGCTGTGTTTCCACCCCTGGGAGAGTCGGTTCCAAGTGTGCTGGACACCCCTCCAAATGCTGCTCTCCTGCCCTCACCTCCAGCAGTGCCTCGAAGTCCATTCATAATTGCAGCCAGTCTGGAAGGGGAACAGGGGAGGATGATTTTCCCCAGGTTTTCATCCCCTTTTCCTTCTTCAGGCCTGTTATAACAGCTTTTGAGAATTTTGAATTTCACGTGTATGTTAAGTAAAGAATGCTCTTATTGCTAAGTCTGCCACATCTCCTCAGTGCCACCCACACCATGTTTGGAGTTACAGACTGGAAAATGACCATAGACCTCAGGGCCCTAGCCATGCCCCATCGTGGCTACTGAAAAAATTAACTGTTTCTGTCCCGTCCAGAAACAGGACACAGTCTAGCAGTACATTTTCGTAGTACAGTAGATCTATAGTAAGTATGGTACTTGCTCAAGTGGAAAGGAATAGGTTAGCCTTTTCGCCATACTATAAATAAATGTGTAGACGATCTGGTGAATTCTGAAACCCATGTCTGTTTAGTTATCTAAATTGTGATATGTTGTGAACAACACGTGTTTCTGTAAAGCTCCTAGACATTCACAGACGGCAGGTGATTGTGCTAATGAGCTGTAAAGTAAGGCGTTATGCATCTTTGTTTTAAACAAGATGGAAGACGGCAAGCACATCTTAACTTCTTTTTTCTGCAGATTACTAAAAAAATTAGTAAAGAGCCTATCTTGGTGGAGGACTTACCAGCTTCCCAGCCATGTTTTAGAAACGTAAGAATTTAGGAGTGAAAATCAGGAAGAAAATGCCCTGTGACCATATGTTAACCGAGGTGAAAAGCAAAACAAAACACCATCTTTTATCAGGAAGACAAATGCATTTTAAAACATCATGTAGTAGCTAGAAGTTCAAAGATTTAAGACCTGTTGATAAACTGATATTTGCACTATCTTTCCTGAAAAAGATCAGGAAGAGTTTGAAAAATGTCAAGTGCAATGTTTATCTGCATTGTTTTAGAAGTTCATTAGGAAGAAATAAATTAATGCAAGCATTCCTGAAACGTTCACGTAAGAGTTCCATGGTCAAAACTTGAAACTGATCTCATTTTCAGAGAGATCAAAAGGGCCTGCATGGAGGAACAACAATTTTCTGGCAAAACTCGAGTATGAACAAGGAGTGTGCAAAAAGTGGAAGCGTGGAAGACAGGTAACCTGGAAAGAACATAGTGTGCAGACATAGTAGGAAAGCCAAAACCCACCTGGATTTAAAACTGTTGAACAACAAATCATAGAACCACATAGTAGTTTGGGTCGGAAGTGATCAGCTTAAAGACCAGCTAGTTCCAACTCCCTACCACAGGCAGGGACTTTCAGCTTGCACTAGAAAGACTTCTATAAGCACACAGGAAATAACAGGAAATCTAGGGGAAATGTGAGCTTGCCCCTTGCGAAGGGGCCCTGGCGACAGGAGAGCATAGAAGACATTAAGGTACTGTATGCCTTCTGTACCTCAATATTTACTAGAGAGAGTAGCCTTCAGCAGGCCCCAGAGATCAGGTGGAAGTCTTGAGTGAGGAAGACAATTCCACAATGGAAGACAGTTGTGTTAGAAAATAGTTAAGCAAATTGTAGAGCCCTGCCATAGGCACAGGTGCTGAGGGAGCTGACTGATATCACTCACAGGCTACTCCTAATGGTTTCTCAATGATCACAGTAACTGGGAAGCGTGCCTTGAGGTTGTAGCCCTGTGCTCAGGAAGAGCAGAAAGGAGGACTAATAAGAGACCACTCAGCTCTCAAGTCAGTCCTTGGGAAGGTGATGGATCAGCTACTCTGGGGTACCATTTCCAGGCATGTGTACAACAAAAAGGTGCCCAGAAGCAGTCAGCATGGGTTCACCAAAAGACAGTCTGGCTTGAGCAACTGATAATATTCTAGCAGGAAGTGACAGGCTTGGTAGAGAAGAGGAAACCAGTGGATATTGTCTGCCTTGACATTGAGAAGTCAGTTGGCACTGTCTCCCAAAATATCCTCATAGAGAAGCTGAAGAAGTATGGCCTGGATGAACAGACAGTGAGGTGGATTAAAAACTGCTTGAATGACTGGCGCCAGAGGGTAATAAGTGGTGGCATAAAGTCCTCAATGGGATACCTTAGGCTCAGTGCAGGGTCCAGTCCCATTTACTGTCTTTAGTAATAATTAGGATTTTGGGTCACTGTGCCCTCAGCAAGTTTCCTGGTAGTACAAAACTGAGAGGAGTGACTCCTACACCAGCCGGTTTTGCTGCCATTCAACAGTGGCAGGAAAGGGCCAACAAGAGCCTCACGTACTCAAAAAATGGAATTTCAGAGTCTGGTACCTGTGGAAGAGTAATCCCTTGTAGATAACATGATGGAGGCTCTCTGGCTGGAAAACAACTTTTCTGGGGCTTGGGCTCAGTGGACACCAAGCTGAACAAAAGGCTAATTTGCCCTTAGCTGCAAAGGTGGGTAATGATATTCTGAGCTGCATTCGGAGGAATGCTGTCAGCAGGTCAGCAGAAGTGATCCTTGCCATCTTTTCAGCACTGGTGAGGTCACATCTGGAGTACTCTACCCAGTTCTGGGCTCCCTAGTACAAGTGAGACATGGACATACTGGAGAGAATCCAACAAAGGGCCACTAAGATAATGAAGGAGCTTGAGCATCTCTTGCGTGAGAGAGGGCTGCTCTCAGCTGAGACTATTTAGCCTGGAGAAGAGAAGGTTCAGGGGGATATGCATATTGATATTTGCAGTGAGGGTGCATTAGAGGACAAAGCCAGGCTCTTCTCGGTGGACCCCAGTGACAGGACCAGAACCTGAAACATGTCTCTTAGCTATTAGTTGGTGACATACTTCTTTCCATTTTTGGAATCACAGATGGATAAGGAAGGCATTTTTAAAATTTTTAAATAATGAAATAATGTATTTCACAGTTTCTTTAGCAATCTGATTCCATTCAGTTGCATTAATTCTGGAGGACCAGACTTACACTACGTTGTTTTTCATTAAAAAAAGACTGTTTAATCTCTATCAGCTGTTTAAAGCGTTTCAATTTTTACAAGGAGCTGTAGAAATCGCATTAAAGTATTTTGTTGTTTTATAGTAATTTCATTATTTTCTTATGTTCTTTTTCAATGTTACTTATCTCATATTTTCTGATTAGTCATTAAAATATTCACGCTTCTGTGCGGTTCGTGACAAGCATGTATATGGCATTTTCTGTCAGTTCTTCACATTCAGCCTGAATTATTAACTATTTTTCAACATATTTGCAATATATTTCTCTGTTCTTTGTTCTGTGATCCAACACCTAAGAAATTTGGACAGATTATCTCTGGTATGGTTTTTTTTCTTTTTTTCAAAAACTTACAGTCCTCTCTCAAGTGTTTCAGTTACTTAAAAGTCTGGTTTCCACTTTGCAAACAATAGCATCTTTGGTTTTGGATTAACTTGAGAACCAAAATATTTGTCATCTAGGTGGGCTTTGAAAGCAATTTGTAGCCTCTGCATCTTGTCATATATGTAATTCCGTAGTATTCGTGGCATTGCTTTGAAGCACGTTGGTTGATAAAATGTCTTAGGAGTAATGCGAGTAAAGAACGTACTCAAATGTATTAGCTGTTAGCACAGAGCATTCACTTAGCAAACAGTTTTCAGAAATGAAATTAATTATTTGCTTTGAAAAAGAGTATAACTGTTTTGGAAGCGGATTTGTGATGTGAACAAATGATAATGTGTATTATAACCAAGGTAGTTTTTTTGTTTCCTCAGCTCTTTTTTTTTGCAACAGAGAACTCACAGAAGATGTTTAATACTTCCATATCACATATAATATCAGTTGCAATTTTTATTAAATCTTTGCTTTCATTTGCATTCATACTTTGTCATGACAAACAAGGACCTTAAGTACAGAAATTTTCTTTTTGTTCCTTTGAATCAGTGGTGTTTTTGCTGAAGTGTCCATCCTCACAGTTAGCTCACACAGTCTCATGATCAGTAACAAAGTCTAGCTGTGTTCATGAAATGCATCACTATAGATAATTTAGCTGCAGCTTTTTTATTTTCTCTCATTGAAAAAGGAGATATAAAAAGTATTTACATTATGATGCAGTGTTACACTTTTCTTGATGAGATTTTGTGTGATACTAGAAAGCAGATTCACTAATGATCTTCATTACTAGCAAACTTAGTGCAACACTGACCACACACGTTCTGGCATCTGCTTTGGCATATTCAGCTAGGTGGGATCTAGATTATGTCCAAAATTTTAAGTTCACTTAACTTTCTTTTTTCATATAAAAGAATATTTATTTCTACCTTGGGCTCTTTCTTTGAGCTTTTACAGAAGAACCCTTGGCTTTAATGGACACTCATTCAAAACTTACATTTTAGGGTGGTAATTTTTTTAATTTCTAAAGAATGCGCAGTTTTGGTTTGTTTATTTTGTTTTGTTCGGATGTGTTCCCTGTCTCATCCGCACCCCCTATGAAGTGTTGTTGTACTGTATAGTGGAAGTAGGTTGCTGGTTGGGCCCTGGCCACTCTCTCATTCCTCTACCCCAACCATGATCTGGGAGACAGAATAGTAAAAGTGAGGTAATGGCTGCACCCTAAAAACCCTTCCCTCAATTTTTATTACTGATCATGATGTTATATGTCGTGGAGCATCCCTTCAGTCAGTTGGGATCAGCTGTTCCTGTTGTTTCCTTCCAGCTTCTAGGCCGTCCTAGCCTACTGTGTCTGAGCTTGTTTGACTTAAAAGCTGAATTTTCATCTTTCCTGCTGTTTGGCAGTGTTCCTTCAGAAACAGAAGCAGAAAATGCTGTATTAATTCTCCTCCAACTACACAACAGATTTTCACAGATAAATCATTACTCTCACGGTTGTACCTGTGTTTCAAAGGTCAAGAGAATATAGAAATTCTTGTTGGGGAGAGAAGACACAAAATGGGCCAACTTGGCCACCCAAGCAAGAGCTGTTACATCATTGTCATGCTGGGGGATAAATTTAACTCTACAAAATGCATCATGGTTCTTTTACCTGATTAATTAAAAAAAAAAAAAAAAAAGGAAAGAAAAAGGAAAGAAAGGCAAAGGTAACATCCCAGTAAAGGAAACATAGTTAAATAGAAGAAACATGTATTCCGATATGTTTAGTAAAAGAGACCTTGCTTCTGAGATTCAGGACACTCATGCAACCTTGGATTAGTTGATAACTCTGAAAATACCTGGAAGCAAAGTGTCTGAAAGGAGACAATTTGTATATGTGACAATATTTTATCAATGTACTGTTTTAGAGATGTTTTCTGCTGGTGCCTGATGCGTTTAGGCGTGTATTAATGCTTGTGGAGCTGACAGTTCTGAAGCTCATGAAGCCTCTAAGAGGAAGAGAATTTACCTCTACATTTTCTTTTTTTCAGTCCAGTCTTCGTCTGCCAGATAATAGCATTTTAGCATGGCACTTCCAGTTGGATTTTTGCCAGAAAAGGACAAGCAAAAAGGAGTGCTGGCAAATGTAGTGAGTGAACTTTACTGCTCATATTAAAAGCAAGTAAATGACTGAGCAAACTTTCAGCCATATGCTACTTTATCTATGTAAATATCACATAGTTAGAAAAATTAGAAGAGATTATGAAGTGTCTAGGCTAAACAGGTATCTGAAATGACAGCTGCTTTATCCAGACCTGTTACAGAAGTCTTTATCTTAACAGAAGACTTGAGGTTTTGCAAATTTTTCATTTAAAAAAAAAAAAAAAAATTGGGCAGTCAGCTACCAGGTTTTGTCTTTTCTAACAAAAATTATCTAATCCATTCCATAAAGAAGAGGACCCCAAAAGAAGAGCTTCTCTGACTTTGTGTCAGAAGACACAGAAACTCTGAAAAAGTTTCACTGACAACATTTGACAGCATGTTTTATCTCAGAACTGTAAATAGTGGAACACTCCATTTTATGGAGGCTTTCAAAAGTATAACAAGTTATTGCAGAGCTTTTGCTTTTTTACCTCATCATTAGAGATAATTTGTTGCAAAAATATAATAGGACTCTGTCAGTTTAGAATTTAGGCATTATCATCTGAAAAAAGAGAAATTGAATATAGGAGTGAAATATTTCTACAATATAAAACAAATTTGGCTTAATTGTTACAGGTAAGATTTGGACAAACATGTTTCCAAAGCATGTAATTTTAAAAGGGAACAAAATGAAACCTAGATTAGAGCAATAACATTCCATCTGCTTTTATTGTGGAGAAAAAAAACCCAAGTGAAGTGTTACATAACTGATTCATTCTGGTTCTGTGGGTCATAGGGGAATCAGACCCAGTCCTCAGATTTCCTGGAGGATTTTACTACAGTCAATCAAGAAACGTGAAACTAAAGAGAACTAAACTCTAGAGAGAGCACAGTCCTCAGAGGTTTAGTTTAGTTAAGCTCATTAAAAGAGTTTGGACGGAGTTTTCAAACCAGGTGTAGCTGTTTGCCTAGCTGCTGGAGCAGATGACCATTAAGAAGATGATTTAAATGGCTGTTTTGCTGACAAATCAAATCCTTTGCAATCTGAAAAGAGTTCAAGTTCCAAGCCATAAATAATTGCTGTCTACACAGACTTGAAAGTAAAAAGAGCTGGTGTTCTTCCTGCCTGCCAGTTGTGTATACAAAGTCACCACATAAGATTTCAGTTTCATGGAAACGTTCCTTTCACTAGAAGGTCTTTCTCTTTGCATAGTTATGCTTATTTAAAATACTTAAACATAATATATTTCGAAAGCTCTTCTCAGTAATTTGTAAATTACTGATGACATTTACAGATACTGTGTGATAATCTAGAGAACACTCTTACCCTTCTAGACTAAACAAGAACCAAATTATTCCTGCATCTTAGAGACCATTAGATATTCTCCTGTTCTGTTCAGAAATTGTGACCTGGAGGTGCGCTTCTTTCTTCTTTCCAGTCTCATAAACATCTTTCATGTGGTCTTCAGAGTATTTTTAAATGTATATTTGATTCTGTATAATTCTTAAATCCCTCTTCTGGAAATCAGATGTCAGATGTCTTCAAGATATTTGTTTACAATTTTTAATGGCAAACTATTCTTACGAAGCAGTGTATAAGCTTTGATAAACAAAGTTTTTCTCCACTTTATCCTGTTTGTCTCGGGGCAGAACAATGGCAGAAAAGCATGAAGGAAAAGCCAGGTATTTGTAGTATTGCTGTGTGCAGTCCAGGGCTATGTGAAATACTTTCGTTCATTTAAAAAAAAAACAACACTTTTTTATCTAAAGCACAAAATCATCAATATCAGAACATATTTTTGCATATTTCTTTCCAAGAGAATGATTGACCAAATTTCAAATAGCAAAGGAAAAACTTCTGAGTGCTTGTCATTGAACAGTTTGAAAGTTGTTGGTAAGTGTCAGAGCACCATAAGGCAAGGAAAATCAGAAAAAGAAAGGAAATAATTGCAAGGAAACCATTATTTATGTAAAGTCAGATGGTGTGATTCTTGAAGCTGTCCTGTGCAGGGACTGGAGTTGTGGGTGCCTTCCAACTCAGGATATTCTATGATTCTATGAAAGAGGCCTGCTTGTTTTCCAGAAAAAAACTTAGTCCCATAGTGGAAGTTAAAGAAAAAGAGTTGTGGGACCATTGACAAGGGAACTGAGGAGTGCACTATGTAGTTTAACTACTGGTGGACTTCACTTGGGGACCAGAGTTATCTTTAGTGTGTAAGGTTAGATAATGTTTTTATTTCTAAAGTAATCAAGGATGTCATAGTATGAGCTCTCACAGTTTTGTAAACTTTTTGGCACAGGATTGTACTATTCATTTGACACCATTTGTAAATTTATACAGTATTACCACATCATGTATAAAAACATATATTTTAAGTTGTTTAAAAAAAAAAAAAAGGTTTAACTCAAAGCCTCATCTTTTTACTTCATAACTGTCCCAGCTTGGGTAAGAAAAGTACTCTGAACTGAGGTGATCACTGAGACTCGAGCTTTCAGTTCCCGATGTAGAGCTGAGGTTTTAGTATAAACTGCAAAATTGGAGCTGTGTTCTGCCAACAAGAAAAGAGGCATGACCACGCAATTGATTTGTTTGGGTTTGGGGAACTCTGGAGCTATAATAAAATAAAACAAAACATATTTGCAATTCTGCAGATGTTCTGTACGGCACCCTTAGCATTAGATTTAGTAGGTTCATCCTCCTTGCAATGTAAACTGCACATTTGATAAACTTTTTCAGAGTTAGAAGCATCAAAGTATAGATTTCATGTGTAAACATGAAAATCACTGCAAACGATCTGCAGATTACAAAGAGTGATGAGTTTTGCTTGAATTGAGTCTTTGTGAAGAAGAACAACAGACTGTCAAACCAACTAAAATAAAATATACTACAAAAAAAAATTCTGAAACAACACCCAGAGTTTTATAAAATTTAAATTATCAAGGATATGCCTTGTGCTTATAAATGCAGAAATGAAATACCAAGAATAAATCAGTAACTTTAGTGTTTCAGAAAACATCCCAGTGCTGGCACCCCAGAATTTGTAACTGGTGCATGCGTGAATCCACTTAGGTTCATGGGTTGTTTGAGCCAGACCAGAAGCATTATATCTCAAACAAAATGAAATTAAGTTAATTTCCCAAACTCAGTTAAATTTTTTTGTTGTTGAAAAACAACAAAGAGCTGAGGATGTGCCTAAAGTAGCATTCTTGTGGTATGCCGTTCGTGGCGTTACATGTATGCGTTAAAACTTTTTGGATTGGGTGAAGGGAATGGAAAGGGAAATCCTGGAATATGTTTTTGTAATGGAAAAGCAGTTAGTTCTTTAAGAGATCTGATCTTGATAGTTCTGTAGTATGTTTTGAGATAAACTTCGCTAGACCAAATAGATGGGATTAGCACTTTAAAGGAGACAGAAATTCTTCTCTTTTAACCCTCTCCTTCTGTGTACAGTAGTTTGTGTGGCAACATAAAATCTTAGTGTGTTAAACCCTAGCATAATATGTTAAAAATTTAGTATCAGTTCTGCATGGGTTTTAGTAATTGTCCAAGAATGCCACAGACACAAAACTCATTCCTGACGTTAGATACCAAGATCCAGATTCTACTGGCCACACTATCTTGTTGACACTAGCTGGAGAGTTAGGAAATTTGCCATATTTTAATTTGGAAATCCTTTTTCATTAAGCACCCTTTTAATATATATAGCAGTATTATTTGCATGAGCTTCATGCAGTAGCAGTGCTTTAAAGGTATCATGGGGTAGAAGTAAATTATCTCAGTAAGTGTATTGTTTTAGCTGAAATATTTTGCTTAAAGGTGTATTCTGAAGGAATGAAGTTTGCAAAGATGATGGGGATATGATACAACCTTTCTTTAATGGTTGGGAGGAGGAAAAAGGAGAAAAAATGTATAGCTTTTGACCCTGTGAATTTGAAGACATCATTCTGTATAAATTACACCCTCTCAGATTGCATGGAAGTATAAGACAGTGAACCATAGCAGTGTGCAGTAAACCCTTGGAATAAACTGATTTACACTTTAAAAGTTATGCATTTAAGGGCCAAGATAGGACACATTTGTTTATAAGTTATTTTCTTTCTTTTACCTATCTTAATCACTTAATGACTGTCTTGTTAATTTAGTTTAATTTCTACTTTTTATATAAGTTTTTTAACAGAAGTTGACATAAAAGCCTTTGTGGACAGGCATGAGTGGTTCTGTTTCTATGGCAACATGGGTGAATAGAAGAATGATTTCCTTTTGGAACCTTTCCTAAAAGCTGTTTTGTACCCTGTAACGATATCTCTAGATTGCCATCCCTTGTCAGAGGTGAACGGAGATCACATCGAGGGTCAGCTTTGTTCCTTGTGTTTATAGATTATCCTCTGCAATCAAAAGACTGCATTGCTCTTCTTTTTCTTTGTGGTGCTGAACCAATTCCATTCTCCACTCTACACTGATGATAGGGAACTCAGCAAGATCTTTATTTTTTCAAAACATAACAAATAAACTAGGACTAGACCAACTATTGTACTGTATTAGAAGTGTCTCTGGCAGCTACTTTGAGTTCCTCATTTTTCATATGAGGAAATACATATCCATTTGTAAATAATTTGCTTTATGCATCTTACTCTCTGGAAAAGCCTCAAATATTGAATAGCAAGTTGAACAGTTCAGTTCAATGCTTTGATTAAGAGAGAGATAAATCTTATTTAGTATTCTTGATCTTCGTGAATCTTGAGGCTTAGTACACCAATATCTTTTTTAAAAGTCTGAACATCAGCTACATTAATAGTGTAATTTTGATACATCAAATTATCTAACTACCATGTTGGGGAAGTTTCTAGTCAAAGAAAGTCAAACAGTTCTTTACATTGTATTATATAAAGCCATAAAAGTAAAGCTTGCTAATCATAGTTAATAATGATAAATATGTATGTAATTTGTCATGCTTCTTGTTCATAAAGATAATGAAAGACACACTTTTGTACTCTGACCTATGTGAAGGATAATGCCTGTTGATAAATAGTGTGTTTGTGAATCGAAGTACCTCTCTATCTTTCTCAAACCTTAATTTCAGTACAGGTTTTCTGAGAGAGAATTTTATTTTCATAATAAAAGTGATTTTGAGGTTTCCTTCCTCTGTATAATGATAGTAATGCCTTTGTCATTTTTGGTCAGGTGTCTTAAGTGAAAGTAGCAAAATTTCTCTTTGTATCTGTGTCCTCCTCTGCTCCACATTTGTAATTTTTTACTTTGTTAGCCATTTTTATCCTTTTTGCTCTAAGTCTTAAAGGTATTAGGTTCTGTGTCAGTAAGGGAGAGAGAGAAACCAGTGTCTGTGCCCTGCAGAGGAAGGCAGTTGTTACATGTCAGACAATCTCCAAGGAAGAAAACCTTTCACTAATGAAAGGCATGGGAATTTCGACTTTAAAATTTCTCTTTCTTTCAGAACTACTGGCATATTTGCTTGGGGAGAATATGTAGTTGTTTCTTTTGACTGTGTCTATTTTTATTGTTCAAGTAACTTCGATTTGAAAATATATAACTAAGATGTTTTTAATTGTTCAATTGAGAAGATTAATTGAGAACATTAGTCTCTTAAGAGAGGTTAAGAGCTTAGTTTTTGAATTTCTTTTAGAGATATTGTCTAAAAATTATAGTGGTAAACAGTGAGCAGTCTTGATAGTTCAGGGAACAGAAGGCCTAAAATATACTTTATGTTAGCTGAGCTTTGAGGATTTCGTGGGGAAATTAATTTATTCAAAAATAGGCCTAGGGCAAGCTGTAAAGTGTATTAAAAAGACTAATAAATGACAACTGTGGTCCTTGTCGTGGTATCACTGTCTCAGTACAGATAATTGGAAGAAAATCTAGAAGCACAAAATAATAATTATGATGGAACTAATTGTTAGTAAGATATTCAAGTAAACATAGAACCTGTCAAAGAGACATACAGGCAAGAGGTAGTGGTCAATAAGTACAAAAGAAACATGTGGTTAAACTGTGAGTCAGACCAAACTAAGTGTTTCTCTATAATCTTAAATATAAATAGTAATTCTTCCCTGCTTTCTTTTCTCCTTTGTGATCTGACAGGACCTTTTACGTTTGGTACAAAATCATTTCAGGCATTTGTCTACCTGCATCCAGGTTTGGTTTTTTTCCTTTGTATTTTTTCAAGATTTCTTTTCTTTTGCATGGTTGCATGTTATCCTTGCACCTGTTATCTTAAGCAGAATATATTTTTTATGTAGTTAAAAATAATGTGATTTTTAGTAGTGTGATCCCCTACCAGATAGTAGGAAGTTCTGAATAGGTGTCTCTGCAATGCCTGTATATTTTAGAAAACAGTTGTCAGAAAGACAGACATTTGTTGTAGACATCCTGAAACCATGGAAAGTATGTGTTACTAGATACCACCATCTTATCATAAGACATGAATGATTTTTCATTTCAGTGCATTACCATCTTCTTTTCTCCTGGTACATCTATAGTATCAATTAACCTAAGTTTTCAGTGGAAAATTTGATAGTGGTGTGCTTAAGTGCAATATGGATATACCTACGTAGAAAGAAAATATTATGCACACTTGTTACACAAGTAGCATTATGGCAATGAACACCTACCGCTTGGCAGAAACACGTATGTTTATCATATTCAATTGAGCAATATTTGAAATACAGAGCACGATGAAATTCATTGACATTCTCACCATAAAGCTGTCATTGCAGCACTGATAGCAGGGGATAGTTCTACAAGCACATGTCAAATCTGTGCTTATCTGTTTTGACATCTGTTGATGGAAGCTCTCTTTTTCTATTTAAGCTGGACAATAACCTTGATATTCCTTGTGAGCAGTAAAAGCCTACAAATGTTGTTTTAAGAAGGATGTCTTAGCTTGTGATTTATACCTGTCATAGCAAATCAGCAGATTAAAACTGATCATAAAACAAGCATTGGCACATTTGAAATAGATCCTCTTATGACTTTAAATCTTTAAGTGCTTTGTTCACAGGCTATATCTATTTTGTTGAACTTC
Source organism: Struthidea cinerea (assembly GCA_013397865.1). Classification (NCBI taxonomy): domain Eukaryota; kingdom Metazoa; phylum Chordata; class Aves; order Passeriformes; family Corcoracidae; genus Struthidea; species Struthidea cinerea. The sequence continues at coordinate 559,344 of VZTI01002487.1, read as the reverse complement.
ATGGATGTAAAAGAAATTTATTACAATTTATTTGGTGATAGTTATGTTCCCTTTTCACCCACCCTCGTTCCTGGCCTCTTCCTCCCCATAATAATCCTTCAGTAACAGCACTTTTCCATGAAATAGAAGAGAGATTAAGGAATAGTTATGGGAAAAAAATGTTTAGTAACATGAAAAGCTTTCTAGCTTTTCTTTAGAACAGGCAGAAATACTTGTTTAGGAGCAAAGTGTGGCACCAGCCTGAGGTATAAGTCAGAACTACTTCCTTTTGCTTCAGAATGCATGGTTGAAAATATTACAAAATTTTTTCAATAGCAAAAAGCAGAATTAGAAGTAAGTTAGTATACCATTTCTCAGTTGAATCAACGATGAGTTTCTAAGCCCCAACTATGCACCTGCAGCAAGCTGTTATTTTGTTTGGGTTTTTATAACCAGTATTATATTATGCACCTACGGTAATATTATGATGAAAAGTCAGTATAAGTGAATGCATTTGTATGATAATTCTTTAATGACTGAAGCTAAGTGACTAATGTTTTATTTATTTATCTGTCTATTTTCCTGACATCATTCAAAGCTACTCCTTTGAAATAAATTAGTGTCTAGAAAAAAATGGGACTGGAACATTAGTTAAAAAGATTCTTCCATTACCTTTTAGCAATGAGATGGACCATATGAAGTAGTCTGGGGATTGAATACAACTGATAAAATTAAGGCCTGTGGCAAATGAAAAACTGTATCTGTAGCATCCCTAAGATCACATAGGGATTTTAAAGGCGCTGTAATCCAAAAAACAGTCATCCTCTCAGGACAGCCTCAAGTTCACTTACAGTCCCCAAATACAATTACTCATGTAGAACATAGTAGTAATTTCTGAATGGTAGTGTAATTCGTTCCTAATTAGTGGTTGCTTTGCTTTGTTTGAATATAGTGATTATGATGTTCATTACTAGCAACTGGTTAGGTGCTGCTATTCATATCAAGCAAACTGCAGTGTAAATGTGCACAGACGAAATTTTAATCTTGAAAAATCTCTTCAGAGTCAGCAGATACATCTTTAACAAAAGTGCTTTTGTCGTTTTAGATGCAGCTTGATTTCATGACAGAATTATGGTTGTATTTCCATTTGATTCAGTCTATTAAAGTACACATACTGTGAAGTTGTAAAGAAATGTAGTGTAAAATAAATCCATTGACTTGGTTAGCACTTTTAATTTTAACAAATTCAGTTATTTCATGTTCTCCAGTGATATTCCAAATGCCTGTTCACAAGTCACCTCTTATCAAATGGCTTATTAAGAAATGTGCCATTAATGATCGTGGAAGAGTAGTTTTGCTATATGCTCAGTAATTGATAATCTTAAAAATTTTGTATGCTGTCCTATAAAATTAAAATTTTAAGGGCTTTTTTTTCCCCCAGTTTTGAGTTCTTTTGCCATGAAATTCAAGATTTTTAGAGATGCAAGTCAAAACGAATTTAAAGGACTCAGTGTTAGTATGGGGACTACCTCTAATTTTTTACTGCCTTTTTTTTTACTAGTTTACTGGTGTATAACTTTTTTTTAATTCTTTTTCTTGATTTAAGCCCATTCATGTAGCAGTATCTTTAGATTTTAACCATTAAATGAGCTCTGTTTGCAGTACAGAAAAATTAGTTCTTATTTTGTAATAAAAATTAGTGATGCTTTCCAACAAACATGTCATGCATTATAGCATTTCCCTAACATATCATTTAGATGATCCTAAAGGAAGATGGATAAATCAGAATGTATCTACGATAGCTAAGCCTGATCTAGGTTACTGAGGGAGAAAAGTTTTATGACTCTTCAGAAACTGTTAAATGCCTGGGATTTCCTGTATTTCTGTAATCTGCTTGTACACAACATGTAATTTACTTGTACTGTTTTGGCCTCTTGCTTTCATTATGCGGAGAACCTGTCTTTGAAACCAGTTGCAACTTAACTAGAAGAAACAGCCTCTTGTTAGTATTCACATTCCGTGTTGTCAATGGAAAACTTCCTGTTAATTCAAGCGGGCTTGATTGGTCCAAATGAAAGAGCTGCTTGTCAACAACTTCTGAAACAGTAGGTGTGCTGGAGTAGAAAGCTGGAAAATCATGAATAATTGTTTACAACTGTGAAGAGAAGTGTGAATACAGAGAAATCTTTCTTTTAAAACCTTTGTATTTGATTTGATCAGTGATATTTGTGTGTTTTTTAAGGTAGTCTTCTCTTACTGGTTATCCAAGTATAAGAGCTAAAAGGCTTTTTTGAGTTTCATGTTTAGATTTTTAGGTATGCCGGGAAACGTTGCTGAAATTGTAAATGAAAACCCAAAACTTGCAAATGAAAGGAGAAAAAAATACTGAAAGGATAACTAAATGAAGACGTTTTGGTTCTGTGGAGACCTCAGGGAAAATGAGAGGAAGAGATTCTCTTCCAACCATTTATACCAGGCTATAAGGCTTTGCAGGATCAATCACCAGACTCAACTGTTCCAATACCAGCCTTAATTTTCATGTTAACAGGTGTTTACTGGTCATCAGAATTGCCACAGCAACCCTATCCTGTCTCTGTCTCTGCTGTTCTTGTCTGCATTTCCACATCCTCTGTGGTTTTTACATTCTAGTAAGAAAACCTGATATTGAGACTTTCTCAATACACAACTTCAGTGGTAAAAGGTTAATATTATCCAGGAGATACCTGCCCAGATTACTGCAAAATACAGGCTTTTTTCATATCACCCAGGTAGTCCTTATCCTGGGTATATTAGACTTTACCTCACCCAGCAGTGAGGGTAACATTAGGGTGAAGAGAAAATCATACCTGACCCAGAACAAATGATAAACCATTTTTCCTTTCCTGCAGGATTTTATTTCTAAACTAGCAATAGGATTCAGCAACAAGCAAACTTCCTCCAGGCCTGTAGCCTGACTCCAGGCTAAGCTCCTTACTCCTTACCTGTAAGAGTTTTGAACATGAATGTATGACCTCTGATGACTTTTTCAGTTTAATTTATTCACTGGCATTTATTCAGGCCTTGATGTTCCAGAACTTGATCCAGACCCATCTGTTTTTCTCAGTTCCTGTTGTGCAAATTAAGAATAATATGATAGTGTATGACATAGGTGTATGATGTAAAATACATTATTGTTCTTGAATTGGTACCACATGGCAGTATTGAGTACTGATGAGGAAATTAGTTATTTAAGTACTGGAAAGAGTTTGAGTGTTGTGTAGTAAATAAAAGAATGAATTCTTGACAGTAAAAGGGCGGAGCACAAATCTGAGCTTATTGCTCTTAAAACGTGAGCATAAATTTGTAATTAATAGATTGGTGTGCTGAGGGGGTACCACTACTGATCTCTTCAGTTTTGCAAAAACAAGGGCAAATACATGGCTCTTACTAAAGCTGAAAGAAGAGCAAAGGCCAGATTTATAGAAGAAACAGGAGTAAGGACAGAAGACTGATTATGTACCAACACCCTGAACTTAGAGCTGAAATCATCTGTTAATGTCAGCTAAACACAGTCAAAATATGTTGCTTCCATTATATTTTTCTAATCCCTTTCCATTCTTGTGCCAGATATCATAAATTATGTGACCTTTATGTTTTCCTTTGACGAGACCATATCAAGCTATCAGATTATGGGGTTGGAAGCTTTTACTTACTGTTTTGCCTAGACGTAATTTGCTAATGGTTTTAGAAGAAAAAGTATTGGCTGTCACTGTTTTCTCATATATCTAATTAATAAGGAATGTTTGTGTGTCCAGTTCTGGTATAAATTCTTAACTAAGGTAGTCAGTGGCTGGAATGCATTCAGGCCAGTTAAGTGCGTGCAGGGGTGGAACTGTACAGATGCCAAATTTCGTTTCTTAACAACGATTTTCAGTGTTAGCTCTTCATAGGTTCATATCTCTGAACTGATTTTCCTGCTCTTGATGTGACTGTTTATGCTACTAATTATTTTCTGTGGACAATGACCTAGGAAGAATGATTCCTGAGAGCGTACCTGAGAACTGTACCCAGATTTTAATGTATTTTATTGAAGTCTTCATGCTACATTCTTTTTGTTTATCTTCTCTTACCTGCCCTCTTTCTCTTTTTTTGTCATGGTGGCAAAGGTGTCTTGAATTTACTAACGAAGTAGAAGGAAGGTGAGAGAAAGGGTTTGTGTAAAAGGGAAATTGATGCCTTTAGTAAGAACTATTGACAATCTAAGCGATCAACCAGGAGAAGAATAAAAGGTTTGTTATCAGGACAGTGCTACCTTTTTGATAGCTTTGTTCATTGTCTTTGAATTCTGTTCTCCTGTGCCTCTTCAGAGGATGTTCCTAAGCTTTTCTGCCCTTTCCTTTGTGTCTCTATTGTGATTTAGATGAATTTCAGCTTTTCTGAGGTGGGGAAAAATGGCTGTGGTGAAAAGTATATATTTTTATGTTACTGTAATATATTGCTACATTTATGTGTTGTAGCTTCCAAGTGCATTGCAGAATAACATACTTAACAATATTTAGAATATTTTGCTATGCAGCCTCTGCTTTCTCCCATCTGGGAATCACTGAAGAGATTATCTGCATGGAATTACCATTATTACATGTGTCACTATTTGTGTAGCAAGTTCAGAACACCTCAGTATAGTGCAAAATTTTTCTGAAACATGTAATTTCGACAATTTAATTTTTATTACTTCGGCTTTGTTGAAGGTTTATGTATAGAATCACAGTATGGTTTGGGTTGGACGGGACCTTTAAAGATCATCTAGTTCCAACACACCTGCCATGGCCAGGGATATCTTCCACTAAACCAGGTTGCTCAGAGCTCCATCCATCCTGGCTCTGAACACTTTTGGGGGTGGGGCATCCACAGCTTCTGTGGGCGATCTCTTTCAGTGCCTCACCACCTTCTGAGTAAAGGATTTCTTCATAATTTCTAATCTAAACCTGACTTCCTTCTGTTTTAAATCTCTGCCCCATGTCCTATCACTGTTGCAAGTCTAGTAGACTAGTGGCTGTTCAGTTTCACCAAGTGATCCCAAGCCTGCTTTTTGCTTATAGTGGGAGAGACTTCACTGCCCCCACACTCACCCGGAGGAATCAGGGACTTGAGAGAATTTGGAGGCTGGACTGCCTGGTGAAGATTGAGGCAAGGAGGTCGTTGGGCACTTCAGCCTTCACTGTACCAATGATCACTAGTTCAACCTGCTTGTGTATCATGGGCTAGACTCTCCTTGGACTTTCTTTTCTGACCTGTGAATTTATAGGATCCCTCCTTGTTATTCTTCACATCCATTGCTAAATCCTGTTCCAGATTTTCTTGGGTTTCCTGATACCATCTTTAGACATTTGTACCATATACCTGTACTCTGCCCAGTTCACATCCCTGCTTCCACTGGTTGCGCATTTCTCCATTACTCCTCAGTTTGGGGAGCAAATCCTTACTCAGCCATGCTAGTTTCCAGCCCGCCTTACTCAACTTCCTACACACAGGATGAAGAGCTCTTGAACCCTTAAGAAAAGTGGTTTTAAAGAGCTGAATTTGTTGTGTTTGATGTATGGAACATAGAGTGCTTTGGTTCACATGGCACTGGAAGGCATTGCACATCCTTGGGGATGAATGTGTATTTCAAATGCCTGTGCATTTTGGTGAGTCGTATTTTCTGATTTCTGCTTTTGACTGTCAAGGTAAGAAAGTGGGAAAAATACAGAATTAGTTTCTCTGTTTCACCTGAATTGTGGGTTAGAAGGCAAGTCCTATCACAGCTTTTCAAGAAGAACCTTGATTGAACTCTCTGTGACAGTTTCAGTCTCTTCATGGAAGTCTCCCATGTGGAGTGAGAATGGGAGAGGTTAGAGACTGCACCACATAGGACAGGAAAGCAGTAAGGGATCAGGATACTTGTAGTGAGTTACTTTGCATCTAAAGTGTTCTGCATGAATTTATACAGGCTCAGTGAACCATCCTTAACTTTGACTGGTAGTAGTAGCAATTCATCTTTTGCAGGAAAAACTTATAGTGCTGATTGTTGTCATGACTACTGTCACATTAAAGTCAACATGCTTTACTCTGCAGAATAGTTCAATTTTGCACCACTTTTTGAAAACAGTTTATTGTCTGTTTTGCCCAGCTTTCTAGTATCTTAGGTGGTGGTTCACTGCCAACTTGCAATATGCAAAAGCTGAAAATGTTAAAGAACTGGAAAATCATGGTAGACAAAATTGAAGTTGTTGTTAAAGCCTCATCCAGGAGGCCTTCTTCGTGCTCATGTTTTATCTCTTCATACAGTCCTGATGGTGTAAAACACAGAAACAATTTAATCCCTGGGACTACTTGTGTGCTCAAGCTGAATCAGAGCATTTAAGGGATGCCATCTTTTTTCTCTCTACCACTGCAGTCTCACCACTGTGTTGGCATGGCATTTGATGGTACTCCAATCAAATTTTCCCCCTTCCAAGAAAAAGAGCTCTCTTTATAATCACTCTACTCTCCCATTCCTTACTTCTAGACATAGAAGCTATAGCCCTGTGCATGACTCATGTGAATCTCTTCCTGTGCATTCACTGAAGTCTTGAACTTTTATGTATATACAAGGTGGACTTCCTTTTTGTTTTGGTCATTCATTTCCTCAAGTCTTTTGGAGAAAAGGTTTAGTGACAGTGATGTATACTATTGAAACAGTACAGAGTTGAAATTGAGTTACAGTTCTAAAGGCATAAAATTTTTTGAAAAATGGTAAAATTACCTGATGTGAAAAACCACTACTGTAAGACTGATAAGCCATTGCAAAGGAGCAGGTACCCCTAAGAATGGCAACTTGAATTACTGTCTGCTTTACCTGGCAGGGGGAGAGGAAAAAAAATAAATATGCTGTTCTTCATCCTCCTTGTCTTGTGAATATTTTCTTTGCTACTCTTTATGTTTGTTTAGAATATTTTTCAAATATTCAAAATTCAAGGGATTTCCTATATATTGTTTAGAACTCATCTTTCCTTGATGATACCTTTTGTTCTCCTGATGATCAAGTTCCTCTCCTTTTTCTACATCTCAATTTCCATATGCCCTTCAAAATTTGCAGACTGTTACATCTTCTTTCAATTTTCACTTAGCCAGCTTATAAGCAGCATGCCAACATTTAGCTCGGGGATCTCTTCCATAAATTTGTCCTTACAGAGCTGCTTATGGTGCCTTTGCCTTTATTTTACTGTCTGCTAATTTACCTGCTTATTTTTGTTACTGAACCAAAAGATGTATTTCTTGTTAAATGTTACTGGGATCTTATCAAGTATATGCATCTTTTCATATGTTGTTTTATGCTACTTCTTTCTTCATCTATAGAAATCAAAATCGTATTGTTTAAATTTCTTGCTATAGTGTCTGTTAAATTATACATACACTCCCGAAATGGCGTGGGATCTTTCTCCATGCATCCAGCAACAACATTATTAGGGCATTCTGGCTTGATTTGATTGCATCTAATTGTTTCCTTTATGCATTTAGTTTTAATCATGTGAATAAATCCATATGTTGCTTTTTATCTGTTGGTGTGGTGTTTATAAAAGACATCTCTTTTGTTACTTTTTTTTTTCCTGTTATTCTGGTGAACTGATGTGAATTTTCACACAGATATTTAACCTTAGCTTTTGTAATGTCTGAATATAAGACATGCGGCTAATATGAAAAGACTGTTCATCCATCTCTGCATTTCAGTTTTCTAGTATTTTCTAAACAATATGCTTCATTAGTAGCAATTTATAGTAAAGTATATGAACATAAAGGGATTTTACAGATAAGTAGACCTGAATGACTCAGTATCCAGTTTGTTTTTAATATGTCTAGTTTGCAATTACACACCAGATAGCTTCTATTAATTTAATTTTATTAAAGGAATCATGAATATAAGTTAAATGAAGAGTACCTGGGGAAGAATAAATTAATGGCCATAATAAGCCATGGAATCACTTGCCATTAAACAAAATGTCCTGGTATTTTTGCGTAGTTCAAATACTTTTGCATTAAGGATAACTTGATTCAAAACCCCATTCAAGATAGTTAATGTGATTTGTTAGATACCAACTGTTAAGAGTGGATGGTGTTTTTAAAAAATGTATGCTGAAAATTCCCTGATCTCATTTTGGGAAACTGTCCTCATTTTGGGTCATCCATTCAATTACAGTAAAATATCAACAAGTTTTCATAGCTATCCAGTTGGAATTTTGTTAATAATAACCTGTTTGCTTTGTTCTTGAGGAATGACTTTTGATTAGTGCATTTTATTGACACTGAGAACAGGCCATGTGCTCTATTTCCAAGTTTCTCTTCCAAGCAAGTGAATGCCATCTATGGTTTTTTAATGCTAAAAAAATAAAAATAGTATCCTACAAAGATATTTCAAGCAACAGTGCTTGCAAAATAGAAGGAACTTTAGTAATATGTTTGCTGGTAGAGAAACATCTTTCAGAAGGGAAATAAACACAATGCAAATAAATCTCAGTTAATCTCAGTTATTATTATATGGAGATTAGTTGAATAAAAAGATAAAGGTTCTGCCAGCCTTTTGCTTTTAAGCACCTGTGAGAAAGCTCTCAAGGGTATACTGTATAAATATGAATTCTGTCACAAGCATGACTTTTAATATTTCATGAGTTCTGCTTCAAAAGCTTCCACACTGCAAACCACTTCAGTATCTATAATAAGCATATTTCAAAATAATTTCTATAAACTTGTTACTGTTTATCACTTGGCCTGTATTTAGGAAAGCAAAATTGTTCCCAAAATGCAGAAAATTTTAAAGCAAATATCTCTTAGTGAATCATTTGTAAATCATGCTTGCTTTTCTTTTTAAGGGACTTTATGGAGCTTTGAACTGTGTTATTTCTCCTCATGACCTTAAAATGATTCCTCTTGTCTTTCAGAATTTTGTAGTATGGAATGGTGTCTCTGAACCATGAGTACCACACATAGCAGTCGTAGAAACTTTCTAAGACAGCTTTTCAAGACTCTAAGGCAGTTTGGTGCTTGTGAGTTCCACTACTGAAGTAGTGTTCTGCTGTACTGTGACTAGCAGGACTTGCGAGGCCACAGCTGGAGTACTGTGTTCATTTCTGAGTTCCCCAGTACAAGAAAGGCATGGACATACTGAAAACAGTGTAGAGAACAGCCTGCTCCCCAACAAGGAAGGCTGAGAGCTGGACTGGCTGTCCTGGAAAAGAGAAGGCTTGGGGGATCTTGTCCATATGTACTAGTATCTAATGGGAGGGTGTAAAGAAAATGGGGCTGAGCTCTTTTCAGTGGTGTCCAGTGACGGAGCAATGGGTAATTGTCACCACTGATCCTCTTACACCCATTGTCTGCCATCCTGTCATTGTCCATGAAGTGAAACAATGGGTTCTATCTGAACATGAGGAAATCTGTTTTTTAGTTTGACTATGACCGACCACTTAGGCAGGCTGGCCAGGGAGATTGTCCTGGGCAGTCTCTCCTAGGTGGCCCTGCTGGATCAGGAGTTTTGGACCAAATGACTTCCAGAGGTCCCTTCCAACTTCAACCATTTTGTGATCCTGCGGTTGATTTTAAAACTAAAATGTATAGTTGATAACATCAAACATGATTTGGCTACCTTTTCTCAATCTTCTACAACCAGTGAAAGTAGTAGTGGTAGACACAGATGATAAGTAAAATCAGGCTTTTTGCAAGAAGTCTGGGTAAGTTCATCAATCAAGTAGTAAATAACGTGCTCTTGCCCTTGTGTGATAGATCAATTGAAGTAAGTGCTCTCAGATCTACTTCAAATCAGCATTAATAAGGACTGTGGCAGCTTATGCTGCAGGCTAACAAAAAAGGAAGGAGCTTCATAGCAATATCATGTTTTCATTGGACCACAGTGGGGTGGCTGTTTTGCAAATTGACTATTGCAATATCCTGTATTAGCTAAAATTACATCTGGTCTGCTTTGTTTGGGGCTAACTTTCGAAATTTTCAAATTTTATGCCTTTTTTTTTGCCACACAAGTGCGAAAAGGACATACTTAAAGTGAGATATAAAGCTTGCCTGCTTGACTCTGAGGGCTGGACATTCCAAAGAGAAGCTGAACACTGCGAAACTTAAATGGCTAAGAATAAGTTACCACAATGTCAGAAACAAGTATTTCTAAAATCATAGGGCACACAATCTCTAATATGTGAAAAGTACAGTACTTCTCAGAAAAAATCCAAGTATATGAATTCATTTGTATCTTCAATTCCCAGATGACAGGTATAAAGCCTATGGCTGAGAAGATGAGAAGAATCACATCCCTTTACCACCTGGCAGCATACCTCCTAATGCAGTCCAGGGTAGTGCTAGCAGGCTTTATGACTAGGGTAAACAATCAGGAATGTTAATGTCAGAATTAACTTGGATTGATAGATTAGAGACATCATGACTGTTGAGAAACTTTCTAGTTGTTCTGTGCTTTGCATGATAATGCATTTGTAGGACCCCTCCCCCCCAAAACCTCTAAAAAAAAAAATATATATATATATATATAAACAATATATAGAAAGAAGTAAGATAATTTACCTAACAAATATAGTCATTTGCATTTTGCTAGGTTAATTTTAAGTGATTGAGGGCACTATTTGAAAATTCTAAATCTTTGCCACTACTGTTGATAAACTACAGGCCATACCCAAAAAGGCAGTGTTCCTTCTTTCACTTTTGTGGTTTCCTCCTTGGATTTGGGTTTTTTTTTTTATTTTTCTTCTTTTATTCTCTGAAACTCGTGATTTTGATGAGTGATCATTATTCTGCTCCTTTTGTTTGCAGTAGGTGTTCTAACAGTTCTTTAGCAAACTGCTGGAATCTGTTTGCAGTCAAGGATTGTCCTTTTTATTAGCAAAGGGGTCCCTAACAGGGTGCAGCATGTTTGTACAAAATTCCAGCTGTTACAAAGGTTCTCTCATGATCTCCTGTAATTTGAAACTTGATACAGATCTGACCTGAAACTGGTGCTTAGTCTGTGGATACAGTCTGCAGAAAATATGTCATAGTAATAGAATAATACAGGCAGCTTGAAAAAGGCAATTAATGAATATTACTGTACTAATATTCACTACATGAATGACCATTATGAAGAACTTGACGTATGTGTAGAAGACACAGCCTTCTACACATTAGTAGATTAGCCAGATTAGTGCCTAATCCTTTATTCTCCCCATCTCTCTAATGGCAATGTTGTAAAAATTAGTATAAAATTAATCCGGGAGAGAGAAATACTTCGGAAGGAAACACTTCTCAAATTTGTTATATGTAAGGGCAATTTTAATATAAATTTGTCAAATAAACAGACAAAAAGTCTTAAAATGGCAGAGGGCAAAAGAACATAGGAGGACACAGCATCCTAGCATGAGTTTTGCACTTGCTAGGTCACTCCACTGAGATACTCTCACTAGGCATTGTTTAGTAAGTTTACTGAACTACTGATTAAGAAAATCAAACAGTACAGACCTTAAAAAAACCTTGCCATAGTCATATACAGTGAGAGCAACAGAGAAGTGAATTGGTGTTAGGACATACTTAACATTTAAGAAATTTGTCTTAACAGTTTTCAGAATCAAGTGAGAGAGGTTTAGTTTGTATTGGGTCGTTACCCAGTTAAAAATAACCTTTCCAGGTCATGTCATTTTGTTTGCCGCAGTGAAATAAGTTTATTTCAGCAGAATGAGGCCGTTATTAGCTTGGCAGAGTCCACTTGTCAGAATTTTATGGAGCAGAACACCGTTTGGCTTGGAAATTCAATAAATACTGTAATGTGAGAGGAGTTAAACTCCAAGGGCTGAAGGGGCACAGTCTTGGGAATTTGTCACTAATGCATTGTTCGACACTTCTGTTGAGAAAGTATCAGGATATATGAAGAATGATAATTAAAGATCAGCCAGACATTTCTCTCATTATAGTGGGTGATGTTAAATATATGGACTGAATATAATTTTTAATATTGAAGCAGAAGAGCAGTAATGTCAAAAGTGAAAATAAATGCTTTGCACTTCTGTTTTTACCTACTTTATTTTTCCTACATGCAGTTCTGCTAACATTGGGATTAGTAAAGGGATGGTTTAGCATGGCTAGAGGAGATCTACAATTAAATGTAATTGAACTATTATTGTTTAAATTAACATGGGAAAAATTTGCTCTGTGACGTGTATTTATCTGAAGTGTGGGAGGCTGATTTTCCGTCTGCATTGGGAGAGGAGTAGGGAAACTAATTGCTCTCCCTGCAAGGTGAAACTATGCAATTCAGTCATGTAATAATTTTAGAGGCAGGGATGAGGTAGTCAGCAAAAATGGTTGGGGTGCCCTCAAGCTATCCAGACTTTCTGCTTGTACTTGGAACACTATCATTTGAAACAGCTCTTTTAAAGTATTGCCTGTTCAAACAAAAAGATTATTTCCAGATGGAGTAATTTTAGGTTTCCAGTCCTATACAGTAACATTTATAGACAATGAGCTAATTAACCATTGAATATATGGTGGAATATTGATTATGCAATGTCATTCTGTCAAGACTGGATGTTTTTATTAAAGAAATGTACATATGACAGCAGTTACTGTCTGGATACTGAAATGCTAGTTGGAATGTTATGCTTTGTACTATGTACAAATCAGGTGAAGCTGTTTTAATAATTCTGCCAAGTATTAATACCAGGTAATTTCTAGAAGGTGAAGGATTCCCATGAGGAAGTCAAGTGTTGCACCACAGCAAGAAACCATTGTTAACATATTCTAAATTATAATAACTGCCTTGTCTTGAATTTATTATTTTTCAGCTCTTCAGTCTGTTGTTCTTTGTCATCTACAAATATAATTTTGGAGAGAGTTAAAATTGAAGTTACCTGTGTCAATTCATAGCAGTTCCTCCCTTTGTAAGGTGACCAAGTCTAAAGAATATACTGTTGTTCATTTGATCAAAGTAGTATTACCTCCAGTATTACTTAGATAATGCTAACACACTCCTTGGTATCACTATGCAAAGTGGCACATGAGAACAGTACAGTGTTTCGATATTTGTGCCTAATTCTTTAATATTTTTTTTCCATTAGTATGCTTGTATTTGGTTTTTGTTTTGTTTTGTTTTGTTTTTTCCTAAACCGTTGTGATCTGCATCTTCTTTTCAGTCTGAATACAATTCTCTTCACTGCTCTTACTCGTGTGATGGAGAAATAGGTGTGTTGTGGTTGATACATCTGTATGTACTATTCAGACAACTATCCTGAAGATTATAGTAACTTGTAGGTCTAGTTCCAGGCAAGCACTGGAGAATAGTCTCTGAACTTTATCTCACCTAGGATAGGATACATCTCTTTCCTTTGCAAGTGTTGTCACATTTACTTTCAAAATAAGAGTAAGCCTTGAAGTTACTTACTCATTTAATTGTACCAGAGTTCCACTAGTCCTAAAATATGTGTCTAAATGTTGAGACTGCTGATTCATATGTTTTAATTATACCTTTTTATGTGAATAAAATAGTTTTGTAAATGGCTTGCCATATACTCAAACCCATTTGAAATTACATGAAATTATTTCATAAAATTAAAAGCAAACACATTTTAATGTCCAGATTAATTGCATTTGATTAGTAGATATAACTCTAGTTGGACTGAGAAGAGATCATTCACAAATTAGTAATTCCCAGAAGGAGTTTTAGCTGGGTAAGATGTGTACACTTATGGTATATGGACACAGCTTACCAAAAGGATCTGCTCAGTGATATCCTGAAGCAGCAATAAACAAACATACCACGATAATTGACACAGTTTACTGGCATTTCACAGTTTATATGCTGTCACATCTGTATTAGTTTCTGGCAGCTGTGCATACTGGTGACTAAAGAAAAACTTTTTTTCTGTTTGTTCAGTTAGTGCTCTTAATGTTATCTTGATGTTTTGTGGGTTTTTTGATTATTACTAAAATTAGAACTTCTAAATAATTATTTTTAAAATCATATTACTGCAGAAATTTTAATAAAGTTAACCAAAGAAAGGTTTTATAAAGGTAGCATGAATTGTATATACCAGAGAATTAAGAAATGATGACATTACATGCTGCTGGGTTTTATTACTATTTACAGAATACTTTCTGTTGGATTTAGAATGAATTTTTCTTTGATCGTTTTACTCTTTCAAGCTTCTTCAGCACAAGCAGATACTGTACTTAGATCCAAAGGGCAGGCAGAGGTTTATATTTTGATTTACTTGATCCCTTGATGCCTTGGCTTTGCATACTACAGTTTGGGGGTGTTTTTGGTTTTGTGGTTTGGTTGGGTTTTTTTCCCCCTTTCTTTTTTTTGGGGGGGAGGTGGTTTTTCTGTTGTTGTTGCTGGGTTTTTGTGTGTTTGCTTTTGTTTGTTGGTTTTGGTTTTGGTTTGGTTCGTTTTTTTTGTTTATTTTTAAAGTATTTTTTAGCTCTCCAGGGGGAAAAAAAAAGCTTGCTATCCTAAGCACCTGAACCAACTATGTCCTGAAATGGTCTGAATATTTTATGCAGACAATACTGAATTTGTATTCATTATCAGTATTATAATAGATTTATGCTTTTAGAAAGAAAATAATATTTTTTTTTTTTAATACAGGTGTTTCTAGTTGTTGTTTGCAGTATTCTTACTAGGCATTCTGTGATTTTTAGCTGCATCTAAATGGGTGGGCACTAGGTGAGGATCCTCCTTACGTTTGTGGCTGCAACAGCTACCTGCTTGATTTATTTGTTGCTAACAGAGAACTTTTTGTCATGTGGTCATCTTGATACCTCTGTTTTGTCTGGAACTGGAAGAAGGGTGGTGTTTGTAGAGGAATATTTCTAGTACTGCTGAGAACTTACAGTTTCGTTTTTTTCAGCCCTCATAAGCATTTGTTTTCCTTAGATGGTCGCCAAGTGTAGAAGTGGATCCCACTACTGCAGTAGTTAAAAGGAGTACAGAGAATATGGATGTTGGAATTTGACTTCATTTGTAGGCAGCACAGGAGTGGATGCAATGCTCTGGAGCTGACTCTGAAGGGTGTTATGAAATATTTGCATGTGGTTCATTGTTCATGGCAACCTTCTCGGTATGGGCTGAAGTAGAGGTGTGCTGATAGAGCTGCTGTTGCTGAGGCTGTGCCATATTAAAGGAGCTACTGCAATTCTAGTTATGCACTCCTGATGCATTCTGGAGTGACTTATGGTCTTCCATACCTGCATTGCATCAGGTATAAGCAATTAGGAATTAATATGGTTTTATGCCTTAAGCACTCATTATTAGCCACATACAACAGTAAAAACTCTGCCATTAGTTATAGTGAGATATTTCAGGTATTTCTGCAATTGCTCTTTGACTTTATATTCTGTACATTTTTGATATTCTGTTGTGTGAACTGACATAGCCACTGAATAAGTTGATTTGTTGGTTGATCTTTTTTTTTTTTTTTTTTTTTTTTTTTATTTATTTTTTTTTT
>VZTI01002487.1:418170-543864 GCA_013397865.1 Struthidea cinerea | reverse complement strand
TAATAATTTTGTTTTTTTGTTTATGTTTTTTTTTTTTTTTTTTTTTTTTGATAATTAGTTGTTTTGATTTCTATTTCCTGGAATCTCTTTTCCTACAGCTTTTCCGCTGTAGTTGAGGAAGAACTCTTACTTACATTATGCAGAGTACATATATGTACTTAAAAATATCAGCTGTTTGGCTTTGAGAGTGGTAGCATACTTGATTGTCCATCGTAATGCTTTTTTTTCCAAAGTGCTTTGAAGATTCTCATGGGTCTTAGGACCACCAGGAGGCATTCCTGTAGTGGTTTGAAAATGCTCTCCCTAGCCAGAAGAACCAGTTGTTTGAAGTCAAGAGTAAATTAAGAGGGAATCCATCTATATAGACAGAAGCTGGTCTTTTTCACTGACAGTGAATAAAAAGTCATTCTCATAGTTCATGTAACCCTCACCTTAATCATCCTTTTAGCTCATTCTAGGACCTGGCAACAATTATCCACCATTCTGTCTACCAGCAATTTACTGCTTGTTTCTGCAAACATAGTATGCAAAGTTTAGCTTTACATCTCTGAAAAGACATTAATTTTCTGTGTCCTTGTTTGCCTACGGCTAAATTTAGTGGAAGTTTAAGGAAGGCATATTCTGAATGAGGAATTAAAGAATTTTACATGGATTATAAGACTAATGACATTGGTTAGGACAAGTACATTTGCACTTTGTATTCTGTCAGTGCATACTTTGATATAAATGCCCCAAATTATGTCTAAACAATTGCAACAGAAATGGGAGTGAGAAGTGAGAAGTTCAGGGTGTGAAACATGCAGACTGAAAGCATACATGAAAAGCACACATGCTTTTCAAACATGATAAGATGCAGAATAAAGGTCTATGATTTTAGTACCTTGTCAAGTGGTACTAGCGTTAACAACATTAGAATAAATAATATTAATAAATAATAAATACAATAATTAGAATAAATAATATTTTGCTTTGAAAAGGAAGACCAAGTTTCATGTTTCTAAATCTGCTAAACACTTCTCTCATATTTGGTTCTCTGAAAGATTTTTAGGTGCAGTACATGAGCAGTATTGTGTTGAAGAACCAGGGCTATGTTTGTAGAATATATGCCTATATATTGTAGAATATATGCCTATTTGTGTATGTCCGTGGTCATCCTTTTAAACCATTAATGCATATACAAAAGATTCTCTTGGTTAGACTGGTACAAGGTGGATAAGGGAACCAAAAGGTTTGATACATGCTTAACTTCATGGCATCAAAACTTTTCCTAAAATTAATGGGAATACTCTTGCTTTTAAATTTTGGTAGGTGATGTGTTAGATTGTGTCTGAAATAGTTTAGCTGTTTTGCAATGAAAAGGAATCTTTCATTAACTTAAGATACTCAATTTGTGTTTCCAAATCCAGATTCTGCATGTGTGTATGTTCTCAGAAAATCACAATGGGTTAGATAAAGAACGCTTGAAAACACTTAAAATTGTCTGGGATATCAAATACTGCAATGTTATATGGAGGTTGACTGAAGTTGTGATTAGCAGTATCTTAAAGAGATATTATCAGGGTCTGCAGATCATTATTCTTCTTCCCATAGCAAATATGTAAACTCCATCATAGAAAATACTGTTTTGGAAATAACAGGATTTGTATTGCTGCGCAAAGTTTTGGAATATATCTCAAAAGGGAGAAATGACAGCCACATGTAGTAGTAACTTTGAGAAGTCTGGGTACCTCATATCTTCCTGAGGACACCCCAAATTTTATTACCCAAATAAGAATTCGGTAATACGTGTGTTCATGTATGGGTGTTGTGTTTCGTTGCTGATGGTCGGTTTGTATTCCTCCTCCAGTCCTCAGAAGATTACTAGAGTTTGTATGATTATTTCTGTAAGGGATCCTGGAACTGCTTGGCTGGCTTTCTATAGCTTCATGATTTGGAACTAGTGAGGTACTTGTTTTGGACTCAGCCTTGCATTTGCAGTAATTTTGAGAAACTTTAAGTAATCTGTAGAGAAAATCTTTTGACCTGCATGTGGTTTCCTGATTAAAAAGTCAAGCCCTTACCCTGTTTTTTTATCTCACTGTATTCTACTCATTGAGTCTTACTGGACTTTTTTTTTTTTAAGTGTGTGGGTTTTGCATTTTGATTTGGGTTTTTTTTTTTTGGTTGGTTGTTTTATTTTGTTGTTTGTTTTGCTTTCATTTCTGTTGGGTTTTTGTGTGTGTGTAAAATGTATTTAGAAACCAGTATAATGTTTTTTTTACTATGTGGACTTGCTTTTGGAGCAGTTTATTTCTGCCAAACGGGGTAGTTGAGATCATCCACACTTCAGGTGAAAAGAAACACCAATTGACGCCACTGACTAAGTTTTATTTTCATTATTACTTTAGCTTTCCAACTTTAAATAAATTTTTGGACTTGTTAAATAAAAAGTGAAAAAACTAATTAAGAAAATGTTGAGATAAAACTTCTTCATTTTTTGAAAACGGTATTGATACAGCATTCTCCCAGTTAAGACTAACAGTGACATTAAACTGTTAGCTTTATACTTGATACAAGCTAAAAAAAGTCTTTTAAGTTTGCAAGTTTAGCACTGTTCTAATCAGTTTTACAGAGGCAGGAGAGAATCAAAGAAACTAGCTATTTATCTGGCTAAAAAACTGACTTTAAAATAAGCAAAACATTTTCAACTTTTATCAGTCATAAATGGTTGTGTTGTATGGTAAAAATGAATATATGAAAGACCTCTCTGTTTCCTCTGAGACAACTACGTGAACCATCTCAACAGGCTGCACTGTGATTGGGTGGCAAAATACAAGAATACAGAGCACATTTTAGTCTCAGCCTTGTTTTTTGTGATTGATTGATAGGTTGACAGATGGTGTTTCAGACCGCTTTCTTCCTAGTTTTCCAACAAAATTAGACTTGGTTTTGATTTTAAGTTCTGTTCAAGCAGACTACCATTGACACTGTTCTGGTGTTGAGACGTTTAATCTGAGATTTTTAAGGGCGTGTACGGTTCACCAGGTAGTCAGCAATCCTTCATGGCAAACACTGTTAAAATCACTTGGAGCAGACCATTGTTGTAATGTAATTCACCTTTTATCAGTTTTAGTGTGGTCAGATTTTTACTTTTATGGGAGAGTTTCATGTTTGTGGGTAGTGCTTGCTGCTGTGAGCAAAACCTGCTAGTCCAGGTTTTGACAGTAGTGATAGGTTGACCTCTTCTTTTCTGATATAAGGAAATAGAAAACAACTTATTAAGAATCTGCCTTCTGCTTGTGAAAAAAGTTGGCAACAATAGATGGTGCAAACAAGTGGCATGAATTGAAAATTCAGTTCTATAATTATAATGAAATTTTTATAATTTACTATCAACTTAATCTGAAAACATGATTCTAAAATTGTTTATATTGGAAATTATTTTGTTTTCTGACATCTGTTGTGAGATTCTTTTAAAATATCTGTTCTAAAATAGTGTGGCTTTTACAGTATCAAAGAGCAGGGGTAGTACGTATGGGCTAAAAGGCTGCATCGTATTGGGGTTTTGGGGAGCATGTTTTTTGTCGGTTGCAGGAAAAGTAACAGAAATTTTCCAGCCAGCTGAATTCTGTGCTTTCATTTTAGAGCACAGCCTTATTTAAAGGACTTTACATTCAGAATTTTTCTATCTGTATTCTTTAGAATATAGATAAGTTCTTGAATTTTAGAGAGTAAGGATGGTACTTTACTCTTTTGGCTTTTAATGCTAATATAATCAAAGCAAGATTAAAAGAAACTCTTACATCAAGAGCCTGTCTTTCTTTTGGTTCTCTGATTTATGATTCTAAGTGATTCTATGTTCTTCACAATCTAGCTTATTTCCAAGGCATTGAAATTTACTCCAGGTAATTTTTGCTGTAATGTTATTGCTTTAGCAAATAACAAAATCAGGGAAATGCCCAATTGTATTAAAATTTATTTGTCTGTTCTAATAAAGATGTGCTGAGATCCATAAAAATATTTTAATATTTTCTGTATAAAGTATTATAATTATTAATAACTGTTATTAGTTTGATACTATTTTAGAATATATCAGTAAAACATAATTTAACAAAGTTGAATGAGCAGCCTTTGGAATTTTACAGACAGTGGTATTGCTTCATGCTCCCTATATTCATATGACCTTTCCAAAATTTAGAAATAATTTGCAATTTCAGGTTTCTTTATTTTTGTGCCAGTTTAGAACTAAGAATGAATTTCTACTTCTTACAGACCAGCACTGTCCAAGACCCATGATCTGAATAATGACCTATATGGAATGAAAGAGAAGTGTAGAATTTTGCTGCCATTCCAGACATTTCAAATGAGACTTTTCTCTCATTTTTTTACAAGGGATACTGATACCTATTTCTTACAAAAGCTCTAATTGATAACGTTAAACTTAAGCAAGTTTTTCTTCTTTCCAGGTAGAAAGAGAATATTTACATGACCTTGGGTTATTTGCGTGGTTTTGGAGTCCTTTCCTGGCTTAATTGCAAAGAGAATATGTATTACAAAAAGGAACACGTCTAAGCAGTTTTTTTCACTGACTGTAGACAACCTATGTGCTTTTACACTCACCGGTAGGAAGAAGTAGGCAAAACAATTCAGAAGGATTGTAAGCATTAAATAAACAGATTGGAGCGATTATTAAGTGGAGGTCTCTCAGAGTTTCTAAGCAACATATTTATTAATTATCCTAAATATATTTATATGTCTGTTATGTAAAAAAGAAATAATTGCATATCCACCTTACAGTTTTACAATAACACTTTTGGAATAATATATAAAGTAAACAACATATAGATTTGTATACACATCATTTAAATTTTTTGTGTATCCCATCTGGTGTCACGTCACTTTCTGCTGATAAAAATTCAACTGACTATTTAGGTTCTTTGAAGTGAGAACATAGTGGAAACACTCTGGAGGATCCTCCACAAAGAATTGCTAACAAAAGCAGTACTTGGGTAAGAAGTACTATTTACCAGATTCAGTCCACTGCAATTTCTTTGTTTGAAAGACATGTAATATTTCTTTTAAATTTAGCTTTATATCTGCTTTTTTCAAAACGTCAGGCTTGGGAAGTGAGTATTGTTAACTGCAAATAGTTTCTCTGAGACAAGGGCGAGCTCTGTGGGCAGAGCAAACTGCATCATGGTCTGTCGTTCACACTTCAAGTAACTGAATGATAAAACAGTGATTTGATTTTGACTATTGATGTGAAAGGTTTTGACTGTGATGCAAGTGTCTTACCTGTAGGGGTTTTTTTTGTTTGTTTTTGGGTTCTTTTTGTTTTTTTGTTTTTTTTTTTTTTTTTTAATTTTAGTCTGATGATTTATGGATGTATAAGTAAATATATCTACATGCCTGTAGAAGTATGCCTATGCAACTAGGTATGTCTTTGTGCAAAAATACAGATTCACCACATCCATACTCCAGGCATTACAAAAATTTTGATTTCGTGTGTGACTCAAAAGAGACGTGCCGAAATCACCTTAAGGGAAAAAAAAAATTTCCTTTTCAGTTCACGGTTTATTAGAAGAGCAATTGAATTGCTGTGCGTGCACCATAACAGGAGAAAGTCTTGCTAATAGATGTATTTTTTTGCCTAATAAAAGGTCTTCACCAGTGTCAGGGAAAAAAAATAGGTTTTGTTCTCAGTAGTCTGATAATTAGTCAGGATAATAATTCCTACTTCTTGCAGATGTGTTGTATATAGATAACTGTGGTGAAGACTGACATCCCATTCTAAAGTGGATATCCAGGATGTGGAAGTAAGAATTCTCTTACCGATCCATTTTCAAAGGAAGTTTACTAGTGTTGTAGTACTCAGTAGCATGCCCCCATCCCTTGCTTAAAGGTGTGCTTTTTTTTTTTTAATCATTATAAAGGTCTTCAAACATCACTTAGAAATTAGAGAACCATCCTTCTTTGAGGCAGTGGAGGGATCAGTCCATTTACCTCAGCTGCTTAAACATGAAGATTTGTTTTAATGTTTACTGACCTTTCTGTAACTAAGTGGAATACTGGGTGTCTTAGATTCAGTTAGGATTAGGGTCCAATATTGTGTCTGTGATACTGAGTCAGGAAGGAACCCTTTTGAGGAGTATTTATGCATACAGAGTTTGCTTATGATTGCAGATCTATTAGTAGATCTGCCATAAGTCACTTCACTTCCATGGATAACTGCAGAGTGATAGCATAGGAGCAGACACAGTTGTATGGCTGTGCAGTTGGATATTCCTGCAGAAAAGTAGCCTAATCTTTCTGTGTGCTGGTATTTTACCCTCTAACATAGATGTTACTTCCACCATATATTCACAGAACTCCAGTCTCTATTTTCTAAAATACATTTTCAAATGTGCCTAATTTCTGAGGGCTTTCAGTGTCTCAGTCCAAACTAGTCCTCTTGGATCTCACTGTGAGGAGAAGGTAGGAAGCACTGCGGGTGACAGCAATTGCTGAGGGTGATAGAAAGAAGTCTACTTAACAGAAAACAATATGAAGAAGAACAGTGTGTCAGCAGATTATTTTTAAAATTATACTTCTGTAATTAAACAGTAGCAGAGCATTAAAAAATGATAGAATTGATTAAGACATTTAAATAGTATCAAAAAATGTGAATGCGAGTACTAATATCAAATACCCGTAAATTCTATGTGAGAGTCAGAATTGCAGAAATTATTGTAATCAGTTTGATTCTGATATGTTGCTTTAAACTTTAATGAGTTTTGAATGAAATTCCACGTTTCTACATTTGGCAATTCTGTGCAGTGATCTGGTTTAACATTATACAAATTGATCTTTAGTGTGAAGCTTGGGTATCAGCATAAGATTTTTATATTTTTTATTTCTTTAGGAACTTCAGGAAGTCTCTTTACCTGTTGGAAGAGGTTTAGAAAAAAAACAGCAGAATATTTGTTTGAAATCATTTGAGTAAGATTTGCATTTCAGTTGGCATGTATCTGTTGCTGGATACCAAATTCAATGCCAAATCAGATGACTGCTTTCACTGTTGTGCAGATGTGCTTGTTCAAGATCTCAACTACAGAAGTAAAGGCAACTTTATTGATAAAGATGAAAAAAAT
Source organism: Struthidea cinerea (assembly GCA_013397865.1). NCBI lineage: Eukaryota > Metazoa > Chordata > Aves > Passeriformes > Corcoracidae > Struthidea > Struthidea cinerea. Next base: position 536,755 of record VZTI01002487.1, on the reverse strand, counting down.
GATGATACAATATAGGAAAAAATGGATTACACTAGCACATTCCAGTACATTCCCAAATCCACAGATAAGATGTAAAGCAAACTCTATGCAGATAAGCCATCCTCCAAAATTCGTTGTAACTTTTGGTACTTTAATAAATAAGCATACATCTTTGTCCTAGATCCCAAGTAGTCTCTGACAAAAAGACCAGTGGAAGTTTGGTGTGGAAGTTTGGATCTTCTGTTACACCATTTCAGATAAATTTATTTGATATGGAAGTGTCTGTGTGGTAGTATAGTATTTGTAACATGACTAAATTTATGTATCTGGGCTGCTTATTTTCTGGCCCAAAGAGTATGCCTAAAAAAAATTTTTTAAAAAAAGAGGTGCCTTGGTTAGCATGTAAAAATAGCACTTCACATTTATTTGATATTTAATGGACCTGACTTGCAAAAAATAAAATTAATTCTTGAAGTAAATGACTTTATTTTTGGTTCCAGAGTCTTTAAAAAAGGAGAATGCAATAATGACATAATTTGTAGAAGTAGTCCTGGTTTCCACAGTGCTAATGACTAGGAAATGATTGTGAAGTAAATTTTACAAAGAGTAAGGTAGCAGTCTGCATACTCCGGACTTCCAAAGGCATGATAGTCTCATCTACAGGTACCTGAACAAGACCATCTTTATGGATTTTATATTTTGTTTAAGGCATAAAAAAACCCCTGCTTTCTTCCTCGCCTTGTCCTTTAACCTGTGACCTGCCTGCTTCTGTTTAAACAAGCATCATTAATGTTGTGCGGGCAGCAGTGGAGGATCTGTTGTATGCAGAGATTAGTACTAAGGAATTCTGGTTCTGGATACCAAGGGGTTAGAGATTGCTTGGGATACAACCCCACATTTTCTCACATAATCCAGTTGTTTCTGTTATTCTAATTTATAAATAATAAATAAAATTGTAATTCTCCGGTATCGTCTAGCACCTGCGGTGAGCAAGGCATTCAAACTAACACATCTATTTGACAGCTGAGTAAGTTTCTTCAGCAGAAAACTTCTTTTAAAATTGAGGGCTTGCTTGTATGCAGAGCAGTAAGGAAAGGAAATACAGTTTTTTCTCCTGACTTCCAACCCTTGAAATCAAAAGCATTTTCCCTACCCACTCATTTGCTGCTAAACCTCAGGAAAAATGAGTCGCTTTTCTTGGCAGAAGGTGGTTTTAAGTACATTATGGTATCCATAAGAGAGAGTTTGAAACATATGCCCAAACTTGGACGTGCCACCAACATTTTTTTGGCCTTTTTACATACACTGCTAAAGTTATGCAGAACATCCATAATGTGTAGCTTTCTTTACAGTTTTTTTTTATTTTACACTGAAGAAGTAGGATTGGAAAATGTTCTGAAAAAGGTTTCTGTTTACTAACGACAAGGTCCCAAAGTCATTCACATCTGTATACTTCAAATGAGGCTTTTCAAGCTATTGAAAAATTGGTTACAGCTGGCTGCACACCCTGACAGTTGAAAATAAAGCTCCCATACCAGTCATAACTAGCAATTCAATTTAACTTATGCACAGTGAGAGCAACAAAGCGTAGTTTCTTTCCAAAGAGGCGACAGTGCAGTCAGAACTTCTACAGCTGCCTTTCATGCACTGATAATTTAAAAAAAAAAACAAAACAAAATCCCTAACTGGAAAATACACCCTCCCTTTATAATTATCTATTTCAAAGCTGTAATCGAGCATTTCATTATAAAGATGCTAATCAATCCAGAACAATACTCCTGGGACAGCACACACACCCAGAGACATAACAGTTATAATAGAAATGCTGCAGAAACTTTACTGGGTTTATAATAGTTGCTCAAGCATTTCTGTTGTGAAAGATGAAACTCCCACAAGTGCAGTGTTCCAACTAGAACGTCAGACTCATCTTCTAGCCTTTAGATGTGTTGAAAAGATAGTACTTTGTTATCAGTGGAATAATAATAAAATAAGCAGAATGCACTCACCTAAATTAAAAAAAAAAAATCATTAGTCTAGCCAGATTCTTAGTTAAAACTAATGATTGTGAGTAAATGAAGCCAAAACTGGAATTGTCTTTCTAGGTTCTGTTTTAGATTTTGTTTTTAAGTTATTTAACATATCATCATTTGCAGCACCCTCCAAATTTTGTTATAGAGACTTTATGAGGTAGTGCTAACATTCCAGAGGAATGTTTGAGCCTTGAGTTACCACTGCCAGTTACAGCCCTCATTCATAATTTAATGTGTACAGCCTTGGGATTTCCACGAAAGACTGACAGTCACAACCTTTTTTTTCATGTGGAATCTGAGTCTCTGTGTCACACGGGTGACATTTTTCTGGGGAAGGGAAGACATAAACCTTTTTCTGCCTGTGTTTGGGAAACAATGTTGTGGTAACACGGGTGCTAATGGTCCTAATATGCAGTCAATAAGATTATATGGCATGTTTCCTCCAAGTATTATAAATAGTTTCATTTCATGTTCTAAAAAGAGAATTAATGTAAGCTGAGTCTTTAAAAGTCTTGAAATATTTTAATGTGACTGTCTGAAGGCTTAAAGTTACTGTGTACTTCTGTCATGTCAGTGTATGATGTTTTGTACAGAACACGAGGGTAAAATTCTAAATTGGTTTTTGATAGTCACCTATATGAACTTTTTAATACTTCATTAGACTCAATATTTTCTCCGTTTGATTAGTAATGAAACTAGTTCTCTACTTTCATTAGTTCATTAGTTTAATTTCATCATGGCTAATATAAAGTATTGTGTAGCTGAAGGTTAAACTATTTTGTTTGAATCTTGTAGCAGTATGTTTGCTGATTACTACTTTCCATCTAGAAATTCTGCAAATGAAAAAGCTGAAAGCAGAGGGAAAATGCAGAAGTCCTGGAATTCTTCGTGTATGAAGCACATGTCTGAAAGGCAGAGAGATTATCTCTTCTTCTGCCTTTTCATAAAGATTTGAACTCTGCAAATCAGTCCTTTTTGTAATGGTGTGTGCACAAGCATGTATGTGTGTATGTTCTTAAACATTTGCTTTACTGGGAAATGTGTAAAAAAAAAAAAAGTACTGTTTTATCTTACATCTGTATTTTTTTATTCCTTCTGATGCTGAGATTATGAAAGCTACTCAAAATCTGAATGAGAGGGAGCTGTAATCTAAGACACCATCTTCTGTGTTTTCTCATTTATTTATTTTTTATGAAGGGTGACAAACATAACTAGGATAATAACTTTCCTTTTGTGTCATATCTTCAGTCCGTTTCTTTTTTCTGACTTTTGACTGTTCATTTGGAAGACAAACTATGAGTAGTGCCTGCAGTTGGTTATTTCACCAATTTAATCTTCTGTAATATTTCTTTCTCTGATTTTTCTTGCTCATTTATGAAGGAAGATGCAACAGATTGCCTGTTTCAGGAACTGTGTCATGTTCATAAGCAGTGAGAGAGATAATTGAGCATATATATGAACCAGTAGTATGCAGGAAGTTCTTTAGCAGGATGAAACTGCTCCAGTATATGGGTAGAAAAAAATACTTTGCTAAATATGGCATCAATCTATAACATTGTGGTGGAGTTGCATGCTCTGTCCTTGTCACAATGTGCTGTTGGTTTATATCGTATATAAGTTGCAGAGATATTTCCACAGCTGTATACAGTAGAGTTCAGATTTATTTTTTCTCATACCCTTTATGAAAATAATGTTCATTTGGGTGGGTAGCACATACTCTCACTTTCTTACTGAGAACTAACAAAAAGAGGCTGCAAAAGGAGATCAGGGTTACACAATGTCAGTATGCACTTAACAGTTAGGTTAGAAATTACCACCTTGTTGCTAAGGCCGGCATATTTGTAAGAATAAACTCACAGTTAGTTTTTCTTTAATATCGTCAGCCCAAAAAAGATGAGCGAGGACTTAGATTTGAAGAATCTTGCTGAAATGTTTTCCTGAGAAGAACATAAACCCAGTGAAGAATATATGGAAAATACATAATGCATTTTAATCTATTCTAGTCCTCTGTAACAGAGTTGTAAGAGGATGAACCACAGGCCTAACAGGGATTTTTTTATTATCACATTCTTGTAGCTAAGACATTTGAGTGCCAGGTTGCCTGGGCAAAACAGTGTGAATGAAAGCTCTGGGTATGGGAGCTGCACCACTTCAAAGTGCAGAGAAAATCTTAAAAGTCAAAAATGAGAAAGGAGTGCATGTGTACTGGTTAATGCTTTGTTCAGTCCCCGATTGTTGGGTTGTTTAATGTTTAGTAATAGGTTTCACAATGGAAATCTTTTGTTGATCTCAGTTGGATTTCATCAGATCAAATACAAGGTCTGTGGGGATATGAACTTTTCTGCTTCTCACTTCTCATTTGAAGGGCATTGAAGGAGAGCTTCTATGAAGCACCTGAAATGCCACTTCAAGTGGCCCTACTAAGCCACTAATTTCTTATAAGTACAGATAAATCTGTAGTAGTTAATGAGGTCTGTAAAGAAAAACATGCTATGAACCATGCTGTCTGGCTGATGATTGTATGATTTTATTTGGTATCAAACTGGCTTGTCAACATTATGACATTAGTTTGGTTTCCAGAAGTGTACCAATTGGTACTTTCCTTAGTAAGGAAATTGCAGCAGTACAATACCTGTAGGTTGTTGTTGCTTTTTAACTCTTTTTTTTTTTTTCCCAGAGTTTATAACATTACTTTTACTTCTTCTCTTAGTAAAACATGTAGTATATTACAAAGATACTTTGTAGTTCTCATCTTTTTTCCAAAAGAAGACCTGTGGACAACCATGCACGATTATGCCATATCTTAGTATGGGAAATGCATAGTGCTTCTGTTGCTTCAGGAAGTTTTTGTCTTTTATTACCAAATAATTTTATAATGCCAACTACTTTTGAAAAATAACTATTTCAGCTCTTCATCTCTTCCTCTAATACAATTGTATTGCCATCAGCAACATTATAATAAAGTGCAGTCAGGCTAAACTAGCTGCAGCTGGATTACTGTCCTGTGTGTACTGCAAATTCACTGTCTCAGTCAGTCATGCTTCAATCTGATTAGCCAACAAGTATATTGGACAGTTTTGAAACAAAGCTATTAAGTGAAAAAGAAAAAGAAAATCCATAAAAGAAGAAATTGCAGGGAATAGAGAAAAAAATGCATTGTAATACTGAATTTGACCTATTAGCTCCAAACTTGCAAATATATTTTTAGTTTTATTTTAGTATCTGCGATACCTGGTATACTTCAACCATGCCTGATCCTAAAGGCAAGGAATAACCTGAATTTTTCGCCATTTTTCTGCTGAAAAAGACACAGAAAGGGCAAAATTCTTCAGAAAATAAGATGGCTCTTTAGATATGAGCAATGTTAACATGTCTGTCGTGTGCACAGCAGTGGAGCTGTAGAATCATGCTTGTTGCTGGGCCATCCTCATGCCTAGCTCTGTGAGGGAGCAAGCCACAAACAGGTGCCACCTCTGACAGTAACTGTGGTCTCAGAACTCAGCTGCTCATGGTAGAGTCCAGCTGCTCTTGGTAGTTGTGCTTTTTCGTAAGAGTCCTGGGAGCATCTGCTTGAAAGCTGGTTTTGGAGACCCTTTTCCTGGGAATGTCTGATGCATATGTGGTATATGGCACAGTGGCTCTATGAATGTTTTTGTATGTGGCTCACATGCTCATAGATTTAGCCTCTTCTAAGAGGTGGTTAGCTGCACAGCTCCAGTGTTGTTCCAGTAATGTAACAGAGAGCCAAAGAAGATTAACAAACTGCATATGGCAAATACCCTACTACTAATGATTTGTTCTTTCATTTTTTGTTATTTTGAGGCAAAAAACTAAGACAAAAATCAGTCTGTAAATGTTTTTGCATATACACAGTAATTGTATTGTTCTTAAACCAGATTTCAGAGGAAACAACTAATAGAGTCATAGAATCTAGAAAAATTTATGTTGGAAAAGACCTTTGAGTCCAGCTGTTAATGTAGCAACAAGTCCACCACTACACCATGTCTGTGTGTCTTTTAAGTATCTCCTGTACTGGCAACTCAACCAGCTTCCCAAGGAAGACTGTTCCAATACTTGGCCACCTGTTCAGTGAAGAAATTTTTCTGATATACTTGCTAAACCTCCCATGGTGCAACTCAAGGCAGTTTACTCTTGTTCTGTTGAGAAGAGCCTGATCCCCCACCTGACTACAGCCTTCCTTCAGGCAGTTGTAGAGAGCGATAAGGTTTCCCCTGAGCCTCCTTTTCTCCAGGCTAAACAACCCCAGCTCCCTCAGTTGCTTCTCATAGCACTTGTGCACCAGATGCTTCAACAGCTCCACTGCCCTTCTCTGGCCACACTCCAGCACCTCCATGTCCTTCTTGTAGTGAGGGGCCCAGAACTGAACACAGGATTTGAGGTGTGGCCTCACCAGTGCTGAGTACAGGGGAACAATCCCTGCCCTGGTCCTGCTGGCCACACTGCTGCTGGCACAGCCCAGGATGCCATTGGCCTTCTTGGCCACCTGGGCACACCCTGGCTCATGTTCAGCTGCTGTCACCAGCACCCCCAGGTCCTTTTCCTGTGGGCAGCTTTGCAGCCACTCTGCCCCAGCCTGTGGCGCTGCCTGGGGTTGTTGTGACCCAAGGGCAGGAGCCGGCACTGGCCCTTGTTGAACCTCACACCACTGGCCTTGGCCCAGGATCCAGCCTGTCCAGATCCTTCTGCAGAGCCTTCCTATCCTCCCACAGGTCATCAGTCAACAGTTGCACCCTACTTGGTGTTGTGTGTGAATTTTCTAACGATGCACTCAACCCCCTCATCCAAATCATCAATAAAGATATCAAATAGGTCTTGCCCAATTTTGATCCCTGGAGGACACCACTAGTGAGTGACCTGCTGATTCTAGACCCCTTAGTACAGATTTCACCTTGTTTCTCTTCTATGGCTGAAGAAAGAATAAAATAACAGAGTAGCCAAGATACTTACTTTAGCTCCTTTTTTTGGGGGGGAGCTGCTGCTGTTTTTTCCCCCGTTTCTGTCTCTGTGTTTGTCTTTCTGTCTTCTTGGGCATTTGTTTTGTTTTGTTTCTTTTATTTATTCCTTCCTTTTTTGTTTGCTTGGTTTGGTTTTTTTGTTTGTTTGTCTGTTTGGGTTTTGTTTGGGGGTTTTTTGTAGGTTTGTTGGTTTTTATTTTAGCAAGTGTCAGAGTGGAGTTTTCTTTCTTTAATTTCTCACATGGGCAAAGTCCGAGCAGGACTATTTCAGGGTTACTGTAATTTACAGGAGTCAAGACTGGGGTATTGGCAGAGTTTGTGTTTCTTCAGGCAAGGAGTCAGTCTTAGTGGAAGATGTTTCATTGGTCTGCTCAGTATCTGTGGCTTTGTAACATGGTTTAAATTATTTCCATAGATTCTCAACAATATATAGCTTTAATATCCATAGACAGATAACATGGTATGCTTTCCTCATCTAGCAAGACCGTTTCCAGCTCAGCACTTCAGCCATTGCCAGCACAAAGTTTATTTCTCAAGCCATTATTTGAAGGCACAAAGTTAAGAAGTTAGGCAATGTTCTAATGAATTCTTTCTGCATCATGTGTAAGAAAAGTTCTTAGGACCTGCAGAAGTGACTAATATGGCAGAAGTTTGTAAGCATTGAGACTCCTGCCAACTTACAATTGGTATTTTAATTCATGATTTAGAATGGAACTGAAGCTGTATGAAGATCAGGCTAGGCAAGGTTTTCTGTGTATGGTTTAAGATTCCATATGAACATAAGTATTTTTGTAAGTAAAAAACCAGGAACCTTTAAAAGACTTTCTATATGAGAGAAGCATCCCAGTGGTGTGATTTCAAGGTACTTTGCTGTCGTTGAGTTGATTTATTCACTAAACAATTTAATGTATTTCTTCAGTTGCCAAAAATCCCCTCTGTTTTTCATGGTAACAGAGGAATCCTTGTTGAAGTCTAACATAGAATTACTATGTGGAGTCAGATTGATATATAAATTGTTTTATGTAGGCAGAATTTGACCTATCACTGCAACGCATTTGTGCTTTTATAGTGATGTAGTTCAAATGCTTGCATGACATCAGAAACCTGCTGTTACGGATGGATGCTCACTATCGTGGAATAACTGTAACAGAGAAGTTCAGGAATGATACAGACAAGCATTAGAGTGTATTGTTATCCAGACTGATAAGACTAAACTTTTGAATACTCAGCACAGCTGTCCTTTAAATTTCTTTAATCATGTGTTTGCATTTTGAATTTTTAAAGAATAAAAGTGTAATGAAATATGGAACTTTTCCAGCAGGTCGACTGTGAAAACATTTATCATGTTTAATCAATAAAAGAGCAAGCAAAATGTGGAACTTCTGCTTCTGCCAGTTGCCCTCATTGCTTTGGAAAATACATTTAATTCTCTTTAAAAGACACTGTTTTACCCAGAGGTATTTCTGAATTGATTTTGATTAAAGAGCTTATGAGAATTAATTTTATGCATTATTTTCTGTTCTTTCTAGTAATGATTCAGCTGTCAGTTAGTTTTTTGCAGCCAGGATTTGTCCATGAAATTTGTTTATTTTCTTTTTTAAGTAGGGATCATGGTTGATATGCAAATAAAGGACGTATTGCACTTTTTTCTTCACTAGTTCTAGTAATATTTTTTAAAATTTGTTTTTTCTATTTCTTCTCTTGCGTTTGCATGGTATTAGAAATCTGTGGCTTGGAAATTGATGTAATTAGGATTGTGGATGTGATGAATGAAGTGTAGAAACAGAATTTCAGCACTGTCAACTTTGCTGCCATGTATTCTTAGAGAAACACCATTGTTTGGTTGGGTTTTTTTAATGTAAGGTGCATCCAGTTACTTTCCTGTGGGGAAATATAGGGGATTTCTATGGGAAGTCCTTGAGATAAACCAGAGATGACCATGAACTAAAATCCTATCTCTGAACAATTTAAAACTTTGGAAAAACTGAACCAGAAATCTTGTTTGTAGCACAAATGAACTCTTATACCTTCATAATCCCTTTCGTCCAAAGTTTTGTGAGTTACTGTTCGCTTCATTATATTTCTCAACGTGGCTTCCTGCATCTGAGTTCTTTTTTGTCCGTATTCAAGTCTTCTGACAACTCTTCCCTGCTGAGCTGAATTTCTGTGTTAGCAAGCATTTAAATGCACATTCAGGCATGGAAAAACAAGCAGATTAAAAAAAAAAATTAATGTTTACTTTTCTTTTTTTTTTTTGGTTTCTAAAATTTGCCCCCAGGTATGCATTTCCTATAACTGTCTTGGAGCAGGAACCATCTTGTGAGTACTGTGGTAGCACCTAAAAGATTATTTTTGCTGCTAAAGTAAACAGACTGCAGGGAAGCGTTTTGGTGTTCAGATGTTTCATTCATCCAGTTGATCCTTTTGAGGATAATTGGTGCACGTGCCCATGCCCTGGTACTATCATATGCTCTGCTCCTGCTGAGGAGAATTCTCTTTTGTCTTTGCATTGAACACTCTGGAGAGCTGCACATCTGCACTTTTACTGATCCTATTAATAGATACCACTAATCAGGGAAAATCTATCCTCTTACTTACTTACGTGTTATTGTTAGATGTATTACCTAGTTTCATAGATAGCTCTTTTAGAGATATTGAAAGAGTCATTTTTGATTATTTAATATAGCAGTTATGCAGCACTTCACCTAAAATAAAAACAGCTTTTATTAAAGCTTTATAAAGAGAGATTTTTTTCTGAAGAACTGTTGACCTCTGTGTAGCTATTGTGATCTTCTGCCAAGGAGAAGCCCCATCTTTCTGCCCTGGTGCAGTGTGAATGTTGTAATGGGGGCTGCTGAGAGAGTATCTCACTCATGATTAATTCTGCAAGGTAGGTATTGGTCCTCTGATGACAAGACTAGTGTAACCTGGTGCTGCAAGTGCTGTTTGTGTTTTCACTGTCTTTGGTACCACACTCTGGATGTAACGAACTATCGTCAGGAGGAAATAGAAAAGGAAAGGAACTACATCGTTTAAGAATTAATAATGCTTCAGATGAGCCTTTCACTTTGGAACTACTAAGGTGGCTTGATGTGGAAGCTGATAGTTGTCTTGATAAGTTCATTTAGTCCTTTTAAGGAATTGAACTTTCATGTTAGTTTTCACAAATAAGCCAAGTACAGACCTACATTGCACATGATACGGTCTCAGTGTTGGTACATTTGTCAGTAGCAGGGTCTGAAGGTTTGTCTTCCTTGTGGGTAAAGCTAAGGCAGACTTTTGTGGAGAACCTTGATAGCACCTGAATATCTCTTGGCTTGCTTCTCTCTATGTTACCAGCTCATCACCTGCACGCTTCCATTAACAGTGTATCTTCAACTCACTTGAAAGAAAAATGACTCAACTGCCATATTTATTCAAATGCTTCTGTTTCCTTGAGCTAAAATACTAGAAATTTGCTTGAAGGCCTAAGCAGGTAAAGAGGGAGATCAAACAACAAGCAAAGGGTCTCCTGGAAACCTTGGTGTGTTTTTCAGGTTAGCTAAAGCCATGACTCTCAGAAACATCAAAGAAAGGGAATACTAAGGGCTTTTATTTTATGACCTGACTGATAATGAATATTACCTTCAAAGCAGAGACAATGAGTGCAGTATTCCCAAGTGGCTGTATGAGCATTTAGAATGAGAGAATGGAATGAGGTTTTACTTAAAAAAAAGAAAAAAAAGAAAAAATAAAAAAGCTCTTTTTCTGCTCAACCTGTTCTTTGCCAGGTTTTATGATACATCCCTTCATTTGCAGACAGCTTGTAGAGGATAAATGCATATTCACATATCACGATATTTTTCCTGTTAGGCACCACATTTAACATTTTTATGGGAGTGCTTGAAATGTATGAAAAGAATCTCCAGTGTCCCATTAAAAAACTGTTGTGTAAAGCAAATAACCTTGGTGGTCACCATTTTTCCCCCTTCTCTGCTCCCCTTATTAATTATCAGTATTGTTTCCTCTCTGCTTCCTTCCCTGAAAGGTGTAGGGGAGTACCCACCACATTTCTCTGTTCACCTTCACACATCAGGTAATGTGGTTGTGAGCTAATTAAAAGATAGTTTTGTTCTTAAGTGAGCTGCCTTTAGAGATAGTTCAGGGCTCCCCTGTAACTTCTGCATTCCAGATGAAGCAAAATAAAAATCACCTCTTCCTTGAAAGTACATTTCATACATCTCCATCTTTGTGATAGCATTGGAATCATTACATAGCAGTTGGCTCTGATACGCTTGCACAGACACAAATCGAGTCCAACAGGATTGGTGTCTCATGGACTTTGCTGTCATTTGAAATGCTGGCATGAAGATGGTAGCGATGAAAGGGGAAAGCTGGTGCCTTTAGCATTTTGCCTATGAAGATTTCTTAGGCTTGTATTTTTTGATAGCAGTAGCTGATTCAAAAGATAGTTTTACAAAAGAGATTCATAACATAGCATAGATTTCTAACAGCTGCTCATGTCTTTTCTTCCTTGAGTAAATTCTTTTGAGTGTTTCCCTGTACTGAAAATGGGCTCTTCATGCCACCCACAAAACTGTAAGATCTATTTAGTGGAATGATAATTAGTATACTTTTTTCTCTGCCCTCTTGGTTTTCATCTTTACTGCATGGAAACCACGTGTGTGGTAATGAAGAAGGTAGTATCAATCTTAACAAAGCTTATATGTTGCAGATCCTTCAGAAAGTATAATTGCATTTCATGTAATTTTGGTGACAATGTCAGGCTGCTTAGGGATATCTCTAGTATTTCCTGTCTGAGGGGGAAAATATTTTTATATTCCTTAATTTCTGTTAGCATGGCATATTTGGACAAGGATAAGACACTCTTTTTTCAAGTCAGGTACTTAAACTGTAGTTCTACCACTGTATCATATTCAATTATGCATGGTAATGAATGAGATGGATTGAATTGGTATCTCAGCCCTTTATTCAATGCCAGAGTTCTGGTTTTCTATTAGGAATAACTCAGATACGTACAGGAAATTAAGACAGGAGTTTTAACCTTTGAAAGTTGCTGAACTATGCAATATGTTAATAATACGTCCTGAAGTAAATTTTGTGGTGTTATTCTTACCAGATGCCATCAACTCCCTGTTTGCATGTGGATTTATTATGGATATCTAATCTGCTTTGGTTACCTTCTCGCAACATGATTTCCAGTGATGTCTTAAACTTCATCAGCAATAGTAGTTTCTTTGGTTCAGAAGATGCTGTTGAATAGAACTAAAGATTCAGGATGTGACAGTTGCTTGATTGTGTGGTAAAGGTACACTAAGAAATGTGTTGCAGCAGTGCTAACATATACTGTTTCTTGGATCTTCTTGTATATACCAGTAGCCTGAAATAAATAACTTCTCTTTTCCTTTCTGCCTTACCCTTTTGTCTTCTAAAATAGTTTTGCCTCAAATTGTGAATGCGTAAAAAAAAAATAAAAAAAGAAAAAGTCTGGCCTATTTTTGCTAATTGTATTTTTATCTTTTCACAGGTTCTGAAAATACTTCATCTGAAATTTCAGACTGGACAGACTCGCAGTGGCTTCTAAGCCAGTGAGAACAAGGCTGCCAAAGCATGCTGGTGCCAAGCTGTCGGATGATGCATGTAGTCAGGCCAATGGTGGTGGTGCTCCTGTGCTTGCTACTTTATGCTGATGCTGAAAGTAAGCTTATTATTCATTTATGCTTAGGTGTTGGCCGTCATGAATAGTTTTGTTTTCAGCTGGTGATTACTAAGAGTGTCAGAATGAGTTTCCTTTTGAGTGATTCTTAAAAAAACTACAAGGTCCTCTCTAGATCACAACCAGTATTTGAAAAGGATTGTTTATGCAACTTCCTTACTTAAGTTCTTCTCAATGCCCGTTTTCTTAAGCATGGAGCGGTTCATGCTAAGATGGTGGAGACCACTACCACAAAGTTACACCATCAAAACAAGCACCAACTTTGCTTACCAGACATTGGCCAAATACCTTAAAGACATCTGTCGTTCTTTGAATATTTCTGTCTTAACTTTAATTTAAAAAAAAAAAAAAGACATCCCCCTCCCAATTAATATCCAGTCCAATTAAAATTCCAGTCCCTTTGTAACTGCTGCAGCAGCTGTTCTAATGTATTATTTCCGACAGCTGTCGCAGAGTACAGTATCCAAACAAATCAAGCAGAACTGACAACATAGTGGCTGGCCTAATCATGTGACAATTCAGTGAGGAAAGGCACCTATGTTTACTTGTACTGAGGGGAAACTGTTGGAGTTTGGTCAATTAGTTTATCTATTAATGGGAAGATAATATCTTCTTTTTAATTAGGAAATCATTAGGTCTGCCTTGTTTACATGTGTTCCTTCTCCCAGCTGTCCTGTGGCTTCTTGCAGAAGTAATGTGCAAATGAGAAAAGCCATTTGCTTTCCACCTGTTGATCTGCAGGTTTACTGCAAGCTGACTGTTCAGGTCGGCTACAAGCTGACTGCTAACATTCATTTCGTTGAGGGATATTTTCCCTCAAGGTCCTACGTCCAGACTCTATGCAGATACATGACTAATCAATAACTTTGTTTCAGCTCTGTGTTTAGAAGACTTCTGTGTTTTTTCACACATCTGTTAAATTAAGTAGGAACACAGGGTAATAGCACCAGCTTTAGTAAGGTTGGATGAATCAGTTCTCAATAAACGCATACAGAAGAGTTCCTGATCACTCCACTTATCACCTGCACTCCAGGTATACTGAGTCACAGCAATAAAAGAGATACAAATTTTTTTCAGTTTCATGCATAATAAGCTTTCCTTCTTTTAAGTGTAGCTATATGAAAGTGAAGTAAAAACAGAGGAAAAAAAGGACAAAACATGCATGTTTGTTGTGTACTGACAGCTGAGATTCTTTGGCCCCTTTCCAGTTAGATAATGACCAGCTGGGATGATTGTGTCTAAGGTGAAGCCAAGGACATTTTAACACTTTAGCCAGCAAATAATTAATTGGGAAGTGGGCCCATATGTTGGATAGTTTTGCAGTTGTAGTATTCTGCCTATTTTAAAAGTTGTAAGCCCAAAGATCAGCTTTTTGTGACAGTTTCCCTCAGAATGAGATTATGATTCTCAAGTATTTAATATGCACCAGCGTTTAAGTTGCTTAAATAATTATATACATGTATACAAATGGTATACATTATATGGTATTAATAAAATTGTGTGTTATGTGTATGTTTATGACTCCACATAGTACTGCAGTTATACTGTGAGTGGTAAATGAATGTTCTATTTTACCAGTTTCTTTGAGGGTCACGGTATAGTCACATTTTAATCTCACACACAGTACTTTATTTGGGAGACACACTGAATCTGCACAGACATAGTTATTTTATGGCCTGGGTGAGAGACAGGACAGCATCCGTGAGCCTTCTGTATGCAGACATACAGAAAGATGTGTCTTCTTCCATGATTAGCCCTTCTCACTTGAAGAAAAGTTCCTGCTGTGCTGGAGTTGCTCTGCCCTCTGCTCTTGTAGATACTCTTGCTCCTGTTTCGTCTTGCTCTTTCTAGAAGGGTCCCAGACCCTACTTTTACCTAGAGCTTTTCTTGAAATTCTTCACAAAAAGTGGCAGGACCATGTTACTTCATTTTAATGGGCAGAGGACACAGAAGGTGAGCCAAAGGAAACAAAAAAATTTTTTCATTTTTTTCTCTGTCGCCCTGTAAAGGCCATGCCTTCCTTCTTCTGCCATTATTTTTGTGTTGCTAACATCAAGGCACTGCAGAAGAGAAGGTGTAGCTGAACATTGACCCTGCATTGTACACTTTCTGGGGTAATTGCAAATGGGTAAGGAGCTCATCGTACTCTCCCAATCTCACTGTCAGATCACTGTGAGTGGGATCCAAGCAGCAAGCCAGCTTAATGCTACTGAAGAAGTTTCCAGTGGTAGTCCTTAGTACTTTATGGTTTACATACAGCCTTCGCAGTTCAGGGGGAAAATGACACACCTTTGTTTTTCTCGATCATTGTGAAAGACCCCAAACACTGAAATGTGTTGGCATGTGTTGATAAACCTACCAGGCCAACAAGTATGTGTGCAAACTAGATTTGATTCTTACTCATAATCCAGCAACTAAATTTATGCTTGACTGAGAAAAGTAAGCAAAATTGAAAGGTGGCAAAACTAACTTCGCTGTTTTACCTTTTGTTGTTAGTAATACGATGTGATACTTGTAAACACAAGAAGTGAAAAATCTCAAGAATTGTGAGTCTTTTTTTAGATGTTTTATGTTTGGTGTTTGTAGCTTCAGTGCACACTAAGAAAGAGAAAAGCACTCTTACATTGAGGAAGAAAAGTACTCGCTTGTTAGTCTTTATTGGGAAACAGCACTCTGCTAGTTTACAGTGTTTTTCATTGGGTGGGTTCTTCTCAGTGATGTAGATGGCAATGCTTGACCACATCTGCTGAGATATTAGTACTATAGCTTTGTTTGTCATAAGAAAGGTACTGGGTTTTTTCATGTTTTTTTTTAAATGAACTGACAGAACAGTAACTATCCAGAAGCTTTATGCAGGTTCATCTGTTTAATAACAAGAAGCATATATGTTTCAGATACTAATACATAACTATAACTATCAAATATGGTACATTATTATCTGTTTCTGACCTTGCCGAGGGTCACTGAGCTCAAAGAAATATAGCAAATATAAAATCCTTCTAAAAGTGTTATTCCTGGTTTTTCCTAGTATTCCAATTTTTGAAAAATAAGAGTTTAATTTGTATTAATAGAATCAAATATTTTTTTTCAGATATTCTCCATTCTGCTTTTTAGTAATCAAGTTCATTCTTGTGTGTCCTGTTCCTTTTCTACCCTGAGAAAGGCCTGATCACCAGCATTTCAAAATTCTCTGCTGCATTCCAGTAATTTTGTCTGTTTAGTGCTTTCCCTTCATTCTTGGTTATGCAGCTTCTGCTCTGGCATTTTTCTTTTGTTACTTCTTTGGGGATACTGTTTTAGGACAGAAGCAACAATTCTCTCTTCCTTCAGTAGTAGTGTTTGCAGCTGATGGTAAAAAAGCAAACAGAAATCCTAATTAAAAACAATGCATTTGTTGTATATTGCTTCTCTTCCCAATTATTTGAAATGTGAATAATGCTTAGTTTGTTCTCTGGCTTCTAATGCATATTGTGACAGTTACCATCATGCAGGTAACCACTGTATCATCATACCATCATCTCTAGGCCAGGATTAGCTCTGACAGGATAGTGATTACTTATAACAGACGTTGGGGTAATTGAGACAAATTCTTATTTAACAGAATGTAAAGACAGTAATTTAGTATTGGTGAAACCAATTTTTCCTCTATATTGTTTTCTTTTTTCACTTTATTTTTTCATTTTGCTTTTTAGGGAATGGGTGTGTTTTTCCCTGCTAATACCACCCTTTCTCTTTAAGAACTTTGTTAGCTGAAACACATTCATGCAGTCCTTATTGAATTTTTTCTCTCTATGCACTTGTCTGTAACACTAAACTACCCAACAGATCTTTCAAAGTAATTAAATTACAGAAATCAGGTATGTTATAGTAAGTCTTACAAGTGGACATACATGGTTTATAGTAAAAACCCCCACTGTTCCAGAATAAGTTCATAAACACTACATGCAGTGAAGGCCAGTATGGAAATTGTTTACTTTTTTGTACATGTACCTTTGATGATTATGACTGAATTTTTTCAGAGTAGATTAGAATTACATTCAAACTCCAACATCTTTGAACAGGTAATTTCAATTATTGCTTTCAAGTATGGGCAGTGACAAGAAAAACTTAAAAATAAAATATTTCTGTTCTTTATTGGTAATTTTTTACAGCATCATCTGTCTTTATCTTAGGGCTGATAGCATGCGTTCTGTGTACGATACAGCCCTTTGGTTACATTTCTCTTTTTTTTAGTAATGGTGATGTATGCAAGAGAGTTGAAGTATCTATTGGAGTTTCTGGGGGGCGGGGAAAAGCTTCCAATTTTCTTTTATAGTATTTTTTTTTCAGGAATTCTGATATGCTCTCTTCCATTCAACCCTAGGACATTTTTCTGTTGGTTTGATGAAAATTGGTATATACTGTTGCAAGAGTAATTTTATATTGCTCTTGTTAAATATGATATTAACATATGTCAAGTAAATCACCCATCAGTTAAAGTTTTAGTTTTCGGGGAAAGTGGGACAGCTAGTCATAGCAAACCATTCTAGATGCATTAATTTTGCTCTGCAGCAAAGTGAAGGCTTTGGAATAAATGTTACAGTTGAGATTAAAAGTCAGGGAAAATGAAAACATTATGCAGTCATTCCAAACATACTGACTTAGCTGCAGAAGCTACAGGTAATACCACTCTTTGCATGAGCCAGGGCTTATCCAACTGTTATTTTTCAGATCCTTACATTGAAGCAAATTTGAATAATTTAGTTCCAGGAGTAGCCCTAACTACCACCATATCTGTTAAACCTAGTGTAAATTATCAAGTATTAACAGCAAAATTGTGAGCTGCTTGAGAAGTAAAATTTTTCAGTTTCAATAATTTTGAAGAACGTGTTTTGGTTATCTCTAAATCTGTACATAAGAAAACATTTTGAAATGTAATACGAGTAAAAGATCTGTGTGTATTTTGTGAAGTGTAGATTCAGAATTAAGTAAACGGGGTTTTGAACTTCAGAATAAATTGAAGAAAACTGCAGAATGGTTCTTGTGAACATTTTTCTGTCTACATCTCTGCAGCTCTGAAGATTGCTGAGTATCTTTCAGAGCTGTTGTTAATTCAGGCAGTTGTAAGCCTCTACCTCCCAAAACCAGAGCACTGAACAGAGCTGAGTTGCAAGCTTGGGAGTCCGAGAAGCCTTTAAGCCGTGGCAGCTTCGTCTCTGTCCGGCTGTAGAGGCAGTGAAGTTCCCCCAAGTAAGAAAAGCCTGTATCTTTTGAAATTTTTTGAGCATATATAAAACCAGAGTCAGAAAATCCAAGATCTCCAGTCTTCCCAGACACCCAAAAATCTAGATAAGGGAACTGCATTGTAAAGGCCTTACAGAGTTGGACAAACCCACGTTATTTAGATTAATGTTAGCTGTCAACAGCAAGTGTTTTTGGAGGAACTACGGTATGGCTAGTTAACTCACTGTGTGTAATTCCCTGCAGCATCAGTAATGACCACTGGCAGATAAAGGAATGTGAGTCATTAATATTCCTGTGTCAGAATTGGCAGTGAATTCCAGTGTGGCTGCTAGATTGCTTAAGAACATGTCTGCATACTTCAAAAGTTTACTAGAAGTACAAATCATAATCTCAGTATAGGAAAGCTCTTAGGGAAAAAGGAAGAAGAAACAGTGGTACAGAAATGTTAGATTTTTTTTTTTTTGTTAGGTTATATTCACACAGCACAACAACTGCTGTGGTGTTTTACAGTATTTTTACACCCTGTCTGAAGCTTAGCCCTCACTGGCTGAAATAGAGATAAAATGTGGAGTAGCAGCATCTGTTTCAGTAGTGAATTTCTGACAACATCTTCAGAAAATTGTAAATATCTGAATGTGTATAGGAAGGTCACCATTCACTTTTATCCACCCTATCTTTCAGTAAACTCCCTGCCCCCAAAATAACATATGTATAGGATGTTTCTGGCTTAAGCAGTGTCTGCTTGAAGCCATATTTGTTCAAAATAATTAGGCAGATAATTTTTAATTTAATCCTTTCAAATTCTTGTGAATATGCATAATATTTTAAACGAATTTTTATTGGTACAAATTAATTTGAAAATTGCTTCTTTATTTTGACTGCTTCCTTCTAAAGGTAGCTATGTGGAGAATAAAGTTACAACTTGACCTTAAATTGCTATAAAATAGGTTGAAACATAAAGTTGTGTACAAATTGCTACTGTGTCTTTCACTGAATTACACAAAGCAGTAAGGTACATGTTATGAAAAAATTGATTGAAGAATTTTGTCTGTTGATTACAAAGTTCGTGTTATATAATTGAGGAGAATATATTGATAAAAGAATTAAAATGTGAAATTACATATAAAAATGAAAATATGTGGCATATTGTCATTTCAGTTTACGAGAAATTTGGGACATGACTGTAAGCACTTTGGACATGGTCTTGCTGTGCAAAGTGGTAGCAAAGAACAGAATTTCACAATGTTCGGAATTTCAAATTCCACATTCTCAAATTCCTACAAAACATAAATTTTGAGATCCTTTTCCCATAAAGGCTGTTGCCAGGAAGAGAACTCAGTAGAAGTTTAAAATTTGTTCTGTTGGGGTATAAATTTTTCACCTATATGTCTTTGTGAAATCTAAGTAGGTAGAGTTTTGTTCTGGTTACTACTAAAGAACTGATTTTTAATTTACTTTGTAAACCTTTCTGTGCTTTCTACTTCAGGACCAGTATATGGGCGGAAGAGAGCTTCCATGGCTGTTGGTTTTATTTCAATACATGTAATTTCGAAGAAGGAGGCAGAAACAATAAGGGAAATTGCTAAGAAATTTATTTTGGCAGTGAGCGTTAATTAGGTTTGGGCATTTCCAGGAAAGTTCTATCTGTGTCATTTTTTTCATCCAAGAATGTCATATACACTTCAAAAATGTGTAAAATAATTGTAAAGAATATAGGCAGGTGATGTCTGGACTGAAAAGAGAAGTAGTTAATTGGTCTCCTGTTCTAGTAAAACAGCACACATTTTACCAGCAACAAAGAGTGCACAGTATTTCTAATGTAATTTAGATATTGAAAATAAACAAGTTTTTTTGTGTGTGAAAAATTCTTTGTGTTAAGATGAGGTTGTAGGTCCTAACACCTTTTGATTGAAAAGCAAAGGTAGAATGCATGTGAATAAAAAGTCAAATTAACCCTACAGATAAGGGCATACTGAGGCCAATAATGCATGGAAGTTTGTCAGTGGTTGCTGAAAAATGGGAGAAAAGGCAAGGAAGAGAAGAACATTGTCTCTTTGTCATGCTGCTGGGCTGGCTAGCTCGGGGGCGAGGACCCGAGCAGCTCAGCAGAGCAGCTGAAACCACGCTTTAAAGCCAGCCGAGCTGGCTGTGCTTTTCCCTTTGCTGGCAGCGAGCTCTCCAGGCGATGCAGCTACGTCCCCGGGAGGTCCCGGTGGGACCCCCCTGGACCCCGAGAACAAAGGAAGGCAAGAACGGAGACGCTGGAGCTTGCTAGAGGAGTTTGTTCTCCCGTCCCCGGCAGCCATCTGGCCAGGGAGCTCCTGGCTTGCCCCAGGCTCCCGGGGATGGGGGCGGGGCTTACAGCAGCAGCCAATGGGAAGGGAAGGAACCCGGGGCCAGCCCAACACCCCTGGCACTGCGGGGGGAAGGGATAAACCGGGGTGAACCAATACACGTTTGTATAGGGATAACCTTAAACCGAGGGGGTTTTCCCAGGCGCAGCTCTGTCCCTCCGAGCCCTAGGCTGGCAGGTTTGCCAGGACACCCCAACAGAACATAGATTCAGCACTACGAAAATTCTTTACCATCTTTGGTAATAATTTTTTTTTATAAAACTGAAGGCTTTTTTCAGCTGATGGATACGTACTTTCTTCTGAGAATATAGCAATTGTAATAGAGAGCTTTGCTCAATAAATTTGAATTTAATGGTAATTAGTGGCTAATTGTGGTAAATTACATTGTAACTATTGAAACAGGGTACTTAAATGTCAGTTTGCTACTATATCTCTGAATCTTCTCAGGTTCAGATTTGATGCATCTTATAGAAAGTAAACAAAAGTGCTAGACTCATTGCAGAAGTGACAAAGAGAATCCATTTGTTTCTTTTTTTTTTCCCATGTAAAAGAGCTAGTTTTAAACTTATGAGTAATTCAACCTGAGGAAATAAGGAAGAGGAGGAAATAATTGGAAATTGTATGAACCTTAGTGCACCTGTATCTTGCATACTAGAATACAGTCTGATATACCTATCTCAAGAAAACACAACTGAGTTAGATAAAATGCTTTCAGTGAGAGCTAAAAAGGTCCAGAGAATGGGACAGCTGCCATGTGAGAAGAGACTGAGGAGGCTGAGACCCTTTCATTTTCAAGGAGAGTTGGCAGAAGTGAGTTGTGGGGTTTATGGCTAAGGTCTGCAAAATTACGGGGGCAGAGAAGAGAATGAAAACAGAATGGATATCCACCTACTCCATAACAATGGAACTGTGGAGTTTGGGGATTTTAGTAGAAGGTTGGTTAAAAGCAGGTAAAATATGGAAATTACTGTTCATTTTTGTGGAGGCAGACAGTGTTTGTAGTTGTAAAGAACTTAGAAAATCCATGTCCAGGAGGTCCATCAGTTAGTACTAAAAGAACAAACAGGGTTGCCATGTACTTGCATGTGTGAAGTGAATGGACCTCAAAAATTGCCCAGGCTAATGTGCCCATATATAGCATGTTCTCTTGACACTGCTGGAGACATGGTAGCAGACCACAAAGACTTGGTGTGTCCTAATAAGGCATTTGCTGTAGTCTTACACTCAGAAATACATATGGTTTCAACAGGCATTGACACTCACTTTTTCCAGAAAAGCTGATTTGGAGATTCTTGTATCACAGTATATCACAATTATATCACAATGTGATGTGATTGAAAACTAGGAAATGAAATTAGAGGCCATGGCAAGCATTTAAGCAAATGCAGTTTATAATTTTTGAAAATTGCAGTATTACTGTTACCGATAGCAGAGCTCACATATATGCCAGCTTTGTGTGTGTGTGTTTTTGTGTGTGTGTGGGTGTGTTGCTGTGGGGCAGGAGACACCAGGATTAATTATTTTATGGGATGTCTTATGAAGCTTTAAAATTCACAGGTGAAGTACATTAGTGGAAAATCCTAGTCACCTTTTTTCCTCTTTTATAAACTTTCATCTTCAGATACACTCTTAATGTGAAGAAGTGTAACATGTTCACTGACCTTTTTCAATATCTGTGGTCTGATGAAAGTGACTTAAAGGTTGTAGCATCTAAAGATGTATGCATTCTAAAAAATGGAGGTAAACTGCAATTCAGAAAGGTCCCACAACATCTTAGGAAAATGACATTGTATCTACTCTTAAGTCCAGCTTTTGAAAGCAAATGAATATGGATTCCCTCAAAAATATTAACAATACATAGTTCCTTTTAAAATTAAATGTCTCATAAGGAATTAATTTCGAATCCATTAAAATAATTTGACAATGCACTAATTAATGATAAATTTGTTACTAAAGACATTTGTTAAAATTTTAAGTTAACTAAACATCATTCTCTTGGATTGATTATTTGCATTCTACTTAGCAGCTCAGTGTTGTTTTTTATCAAGAATTACAGACTTCTAAAAACACTACAGTGAAATGAAGTGCTTTGAATACTTATAAGTATAATGGTGTGGATAACATGAGTATATTAAAAATATCTTTTAATTTTACATTAAAAAAGTGAGGGACTTTCCCATGGCAGAAAGTCTCTGGAACATTTTTCAGCTCAGTATCCACACACAGCAGGAGCTCATTTGGTGTCTTGAAAACCTTGTGAGAATTCATGATTGATCTCAATTTAGAAAACTGGTAGGTTATGTATAAACAGTTTCGAGAAACCTGATCCTTAAGCTTTCCGGATTTTTTGTGCATCAAGTGTAGGATATGGAAAAAAAAAAAAAAAAAGGAGCATTTCTTCTCAAAGCTGTATAACTTAGAGTTATTGCTAAATACTAATAAATGCATTTCCAGTACTCTTTCAGTTTTCTGCTTCTTTTTTTTCCGTCTGAATAAATGTGAATGTGTGAGTGGAGGCTAGACAGAGTTTTTAGCAACACTTGGCTGTTAATTTGCTTATTTGATTTTGAAATGCAGAATGTGGATAGAATTTGTGAATTTTATTTATATGAAAATATTAGAACTTCCTAGCCAAATTTTTCTCAGATCCCCAAGCACTGCAAAACTTGTTTACCTTTTCCATAGCCAGAAAAAGCTATGTGTAGAATGCCCCAAACATTGTTTTCTTTTCAGTATGGCATGGACTGGTATTTTTTGTATGGGATCTTTTCTAACATGTGCACTTAAGTGAGAATTTATAGATGCCTGTGTTAATAAATACTCATTTCTGCCACTGAGCAAATCTTCTGAGTCTTTAGCATCTGATTTTTTTTGTGTTTACATTTTTTTTCCTTATCTATG
Source organism: Struthidea cinerea (assembly GCA_013397865.1). Taxonomy (NCBI): domain Eukaryota; kingdom Metazoa; phylum Chordata; class Aves; order Passeriformes; family Corcoracidae; genus Struthidea; species Struthidea cinerea. The sequence continues at coordinate 513,576 of VZTI01002487.1, read as the reverse complement.
AGTGCATGGCTCAGTGTCTTATTGCAAAATACACTTTAACCTTTGGGGAAAAGATGCACTACTCTCAGAGCCTGAAGATCAAGAATTTGTATTTCTTTGGAGTTAATAGATCTGTCATGTCTTTTCATTTTACAAAGAAAGCATTTTGAAGGATGAGTGAGAATAAAAAGGGCTCTCTAATGTAGGGGGACCAGATCTACACTTCTCAGTTTTTAGTGTGTCAATGTATGGCACTTGCAATCTTTCCTATATCAAGACAATTTTTTCTAATTACTTACTAGTATTTTCTTATTTGATGTATCACTGTTTACTTCTTAGCTAGTGAACAGAACATAAAACTGCAACTCCAAATCATCAGAACTCTTCTTCTTGAGCTATAGATATCTTGAAACACTAAGGACTGCTATCTCTTTGTGCATAGATCAGTTTCAAAAATCATATTTGTTACACATCTGACTGTAGGCAAGGGAAGGGTCTGTACTGAGACTGTCAGGTTCAAAAGAATATTGTGTCTTATGCTTTTACACAGGAGTCACCCAGGTACCCTATCCAAAGCTAACTTTCTGGAGATAAGTTAATAATCCGTATTTGTAGTGCCTAATCAAGTATATTCAGATATTACAGGTAAATTTAAATAACTTCTCAAATTTTTTTCTTTTTTTTTTTTTGGTTAGGAAAAAGAAGTTACAAAGGTAGTCAAGCACTCCTTGCTATTTGGGAGAATATTGCTAGGAAAGTGCTGGGCAGGTAATGCACAGTTTCAAGGAAAGCTGATGTCTTTGACCATATAGTATTGCTACAGGCATTGGGATCTCAATGGTATTCCAGAAACTGATTCTTTTAGAAGCCTACTGAAATTTGTTTCCAAGAACTGATTCAGAAAAATAAGAAAGTAATGTTTCATACAATATTTTGATTCATTTATACTCAAATATTTTGAGATTGAAGTTTTAGAAAAGATGTTAAGCTCTGTGAAAAAATATTTCATTGATATTAATTTCTGATCGCAACACTAATGTTTTCTTTAAGATAAATAAATTATGCTATTATTCATTCTGGAGGGGAATTTGTATTCCTTTAATAATTTCTTTTCTCTTTAGAAGACAGACATGGTCCAGAAAAGACATTGAACAGAAATGACTTAAAGGTGAATAAGAAATGAAACCACAAATACCATTTAACTGTAAATTGGATTTTAGGGTAATATAAATCTCACCACTGGAGTATTTATCTCTAAATGCTCCTAATTTAAAAGCTTTTAAAGGAGTGCACAAGATTTCTCCGATAGTTAATGCATTTTCCTTTTTCTGCCAAAATACTCTTTAAGTTGCACAAAGTCAGCAGAATGTATGGTCTAAAAATAGTGTTTATTCTCCAGTAGTCTTCTTTTTGTTTGTCACAGTCTGAATACCCAGCTCCAAATCATGCCCAACCTTTAGGGCGACAGTTGTCCTTACACCCATTCTGCTGGGTGAGTTACCTCTTTCAGTCTGTGGCCCAGCTTTCTTCAGGCAAGGCTAGAGTGCGTTCTGATTGGAGTTCAGGGGGGATGTTTTCTGCTTTGAGAAGGCATACTTTTTGCTGTGAGGAAGTACTCTTCTGCTGGTGTGGGTGGAATGCAGAAGGATTCCTGTGCACCTGCAAAGACCCAGCAACATGCCAGGCCTGAACTTCACACTCTATGTTCTTTGGCACCAGAGGGTGATCCTGATTTTTCAGCTATGCTGTGAATCTCCTTGGGCCTCACCCTCTTAGTGAAACAATTAGTATTTCCTGTGTTCTTCATTTACCATTTGTGTCTCTTCCTATGCATTCGTTTTCCCCTTCAGCTCACTTCATTCTTTCTCATGTTAACTTCCCCACTCCTCTCTTAATGTCAAAAATATGCACCAGTTTTCATAAACGCCCTTGGAATCTGGTCCAGAAATGTTGTCAGTTGTGCATCACTAAGTAGAAACAAAGCAGGAGCACCCATGTGGAAATAATAGACTGAAAAATTCATCAAAGAAATTTCATGTAAGTTGCAGAAACTCATCAGAGGTCAGTGAAGTAGCATTACAATCTAAGGTTTAAGCAGTAACAGCTTTGCTTTCCTCATACTCAAATGGACCGGCTTTCTCACTTTATTTCTGATTTTCAGTATTTTACTTGACCAACCTGTTTCCAAAAATCAGAAAGATCCTTTCAGTGGTATCTGTGTTGTACAATCAGACAAGCAGTCAAACAAGACTTACTATCTGCTGATCTTTAAAATACTTTCACTGAAGAAAAGGTAACCTCTAATTAATGACATAAAAAGAAGCCAAACTCTAATTTTTTATCTGTCTAGACTATACAGACCTTCTCAAAAGGGGCTGTAATTGTGCACAGGTATTCTGTCTTTTAAAAAATGACATTCCATCTCTGCAAAGAGTTTTAAGAATTGTCATTTTGCTAAAATGTACTATATTACCCCAATTTACTAGACTGTGGGATCTGTAGAGTTGCTCTTCTGGCAAAGTTTTTTTTTTTTTTTTTTTTTCTTCTCTGCATACTTTTATTTTAATGTAACCTCTATGTTTCATTGATTCTGCTGCAATTTTTCTCATACTGAAGTAGCACTGCCTTCACACAAATTAACTGTAATAAAAATACAGTTCTCAGGGTCCTAGCCTAAAAATTGGGAGTTTGGAAAAACTCCTGGTTTTTTGGATTGTAGACTTGCTGTTGTGCATGATCTTAATTAGTCTCAGTAATTAAATCATTTAATGATTGGCATTTATCCCTTGCTAACAAACAGTAAAGCTTAGTGCTTTTTTTCTTTTCTGAGACCTGCTATTTCAGTTCTTCATGCGGCTCTTCATTTGTGGCATTTGTGCTGTCAAGAGGCGTGAAGTCAGTGCACAGCACTGTAACTCTCCAGCATGAACAGCACTGGGAAGGGTTTAACCTAGCCCGTTGATTGTACTTCCAGACAAACTGCATCTGATGTGTGTCACCTCAGTGAAAAATGAAAGACAGTACCAAGCTGACTTTAGCTAATTAATGCTGGACGATGAACCATGTAGCTTGAGTTCATTGTAGAGACCTGACTGACTTTTTTAACAATTAGTTTTCATTACTCATGGTTTTTGTAGGAATTCTTTTGTGGATGTGTATTTCAATAAAAATATTTTGGGTAAATAATGGTTAATATTTTGCTTTAATGATACCAGGTTGGACATTGACCTGTCCTTATTCTCAGTTGTAATGTTAAGTCTGCATCCTAAATTCAAAAATGCAGATTTGTTTCTAGTAATTTTTGTCAGCTAGTACTTTAGTAGCTGTATCAGCTAATACTATATGAGCTAGTACTGCTTAAACTGCTCTTCAGCTCATGCTGATCAGCTAGAACTGAATCAAAACAGAGATCTTTTTAAAACTACATCATTGGCAGTGGCTGATTTCTCAGGCTTATGTGACAGTTGACAATTTTATTTCAAGCAAGATATCTAAGATACTAGGAAAAACTCCTTCACCAAAAGAGTTATGTAACAAACTGGCCAGGGAAATGGTTGAGTCATCATCCTTGGGAGTATTTAAAAGGTGTGTAGTTGTGGTGCTTAGGAATAATGTATGTGGTGGACTTGGCAGTGTTGGGTTAATTGTTGATCTCACTGTTCTTAAGTGTCATTTCCAGCCTAGATGATTCTGTGATTCTGTCCTGGAAACTTCTTCTGTGTAAAGCATTTCATTAGTTTGGAGACTTCTTTCTAAAATTCTAACAAGTGTTCCATTTATCTGTGTCTGAATATTCATAGTAACCTTTTTTTTTGCATTTCCTCAGGAATTCAGTTGTATGTACTTGAGACTGACTTTCACCCTTGGGCTCAATAGGAAAATAAAATTAAAATGGAGAATGTCTTACATTTGTGTCCCTATATAGGATACTTTATCCAAACCATTCATAAGATACTGATTCAGGGACCTGGGCAGGATGGAGGCATGGGCTTACAGGAACCTCATGAAGTTAAAGAGAGAGAAGTGGTAAGCCTTGCACCTGGGAAGGAAAAACCCCTGACACACCAGAGGCTGACCAGCTGAAAAAACAGCCTGAGAGAAAAGTTCAGGAAGTTCTGGCTGACCAAAAGTTGACCATAGATCAGTGATGTGTCCTTGTGGTCAGGAAGGCTGACGTTTTTCAGGAAGGAGGTGGTCCTTCTCTTTCAGTCAGCGCTGGTAAGGCGCATCTGGACTAGTTGGGGTCAGTGTTAGGCTCCTCGGTAGAAGAGAAACAGGGACGTGCTGGAGTGAGTCCGTTGAAGGCCCACAGAGGCAGTGCTGGGATTGAAACATTGTCATACAAAGAGAAATGGTGAGCTGGGACAGCTTGGCCTGATAGGAGAAGGCTGAGTCAGATTTTACCCATGAATATGTAAATATACCTGCTGGTAGCGGGTAAAGGTGTGGAAGCTACACTCTTCTCAGAGAACCCTAGTTGACAGCACAAGACGCACATGAAATTCTGTTAAAACACAAGAAATGTTTATAATTGTTATTGGTTATGCTGTTGTTATTACTGCTATTATTCCAAGACTGACTGAGCACTGGAATAGGTCAGAAGTGTTTGTGGTCCCCTTTTTTGGAGATACTTAAAATTGAACAAAGCATGACTCCAAGCAAGCTTCTGTAGCTGAGCCAGGTCTCAGCCAGGTTCTGCACTAGGCACTCTCCAGATGTGACTGCCAGCTTCACTGAATCCATGGTTCTGTGACAATTGACAGGTGAACTTCAGTGTGCCCCTAATATTTTTTATGTTGTGTTTCAACTGTTGCCTGTGGAAGTAACGTATTACTAAGCCTAGTAAGTTTATGAAAATAGGTATAAGAATGTGATGCCTTATACTATCAAAAATAGTATCTTTCCTTAACGCAACAAAGAGTGAGAGAAAAATTGGCAGATTAATAATGGATTAGATTTCTTTTGCATAAAAAAAATGAACATCACAATATTCACAATGGAAAGCAAACCCAAAACCTGAAGGTGTTAACACAACTATATGCAACCATGAAAGAAGAAAACAAGTAGGAGAGATAGATAAGGTACAAATCTAGAGTCTGCCCTTCCAAATTCTAGACACTGCAGTTTTATGCTACTTATAATATAGCAAAGAACTGCATGATTGGGGTCTAAGAAACCTAGTATTTATTTTGACTGAAGATATAATATCTCTTTTCATAAATACACCTTTAGTTGTCTATATAATAAAAGTTTTTAAGTATGTGGGTGAAATCCTGCACAAACGAAATCAGTTGGAAAAATCCCATTTAAATTACAGAGTCTGGAATTTACATCTTCCTCTAAATTTACATTGTGTGAAACACTCCATCAGAGTTCCAGAGGCAGTAAGTAAATTATTGGCAAATTAACTTGGTATATTTAAGATAAAAGCTATAAAACTTAATTAGGTGTCCGTTAAAAAATAAGACTACTGCACATGCTCAGTACATACCAATACTTAGTTTTTAACTAGGCTTTTGGGAGTCCATTGAATCAAAATGCCTACCATGTGAACAGTGCCTTTACTGTTCTACTTTCTCAAGTATCTTTGTTGAAAACCTACAGATCAAACAATTAGTATCACTTACTACTTAACTACAGTAAATATACCATGAGTTCAGTTGGACTTGTTCTAATGGGGGGGGGGAAGAAGTGAGTGTATATTTTCCTACTGAATATCAGGCAAAACAAATTTTCATGTCAGACAAGGTTTGTTTTCAGTCCTAAATCAATTTTCATTAGTATTTCTGCATTTATTTTTTTACTTTCCTGACTTTCTAATGAAGTTTGTAACAGAAGAAAGAGTAATATTTAAAGATGGGTGACTATACCTAATTATTTCAGTTGCACAGCATTCTGTAAAAAATGCTTAAATTGAGTTGAAGGAAAACTCCTTAAGTTTCTGTTATTTATTAAGAAGCATAACCAGCAGGTGAAGGGAGGTTATTCTCACCTTGTACTCTCACCTTGTACATTCTTGCAAGACCCCACCAAGCCTGCTACCCCCTTGCAAGACCCCCCACAAGACCCACCAACTCAGTAGTCCCCAGCATTAGAAGAATGTAGATCTGTTGGAGAGAGTCCATAGGAGGGCCACAGTGATGGCCAGAGGGCTGGGACAGGTCTCTTATGAAGACAGACTGAGAGAGGAGATGGGGCTGTTCAGCCTGGAGAAGAGAAGATTTCGGGGAGACATTAGAGCACTTTCCAGTGCCTAAAGGAGGCCTACAGGAAGGCTGGAAAATGAGTTTTTACAAGTGCATGTAGTGACAGGACAAGGAGTAATGGCTTTCAGCTGAAAGAGAGTGGATTTAGAATTGGGAAGAAATTGGGAAGAAATTCTTTACTGCGCGGGTGAGGAGGCACTGCAACAGGTTGCCCAAAGAAGCTGTGGGTGTTGCATCCCTGGCAGTGTTCAAGGCCGGGTTGGATGGGGTTCTGAGCAACCTGGTGGAAGGTCTACCTGCCCATTACAGGGGGGTTGGAACCTGATGATCTTTGAGGTTCCTTCCAACCCAAACCACGCTATGGTTCTATGTTGATGTCAAATTTATATAATTATTAGTCATGAAATATTTAGTTTTTTCATCTGTTCACTCTTAGATCTACTTGCTAGTTTGTTTTCAAGACTGAATGAGAACCCCAGTGGTGCCGAAGCTTTGTAATATAAGGCGTTATCTCTCTCACTGGTTGGAAATAATAAAAGTACATCACAATACATCTTGGCCATTAACGGCTGACCTCTAGTGCACAGTGAAGCCATGTAATTTAATAATTCTGTTTGCAAAGAGACTAAGTAATTATAAGAAATGGAATTTAAGTACGGCAAAGTGATAAGGAAACTGCTTAATGATGGTGAAAACAGTTATAAAATGAAAAAAATGTTCTTTTGATCCCTCTAGGCCAACTATTTTTCTGTGCCATAAGGAATTTGAGGGCTGATCACAAAGAAAGGGGAATATTTGTGCTTTCGTTTTGAGTGGCAGAATTCCGTAGATGGAAATACTGTGCTGCAAGATGGAAACTGTTCTCTTGCATTTAATTATTCATCAGTGAAATGTCACACACACGGCAAAAAAAAGAAGGTAAATGTAGGTAGTTTAGACTAATTGAAATGACAGATTGGATAATAAAAGATTTGAAGACCTCAACTATACCTTCTGGTGAAAATAGTAATCCTATGGTGTTCCCTACAATGCAAAATCATCTTTGAATAGGAACTGAGGTTTAATGGTCTGATGTTTCCAGATAATGACTAATCAATTACTGCTGCTCCCTCGGCCTTTTACTTAGATGGAAAACAAAAGGACAGATGCATTTTTTCTGTTCATCTGGTATAGAAACTGATGGATATCCAGAGTACAAAAGAAAGTGTTTCTATAAAATTTTTGTAATTAAAAAAAAAAAAAGAATGATTTGTCCTAGAATTCTGGATTTGAGTGAAGAATGCTTGTGGTAAATAAATTTGTTTCAAAGATTAAGATAAGCTCAAAAGCTATGAAAAGTCTCAGAAATGGATAAGCAAATTGTCAGATTGAGTTAGAAATGCATGTAAGATTAATGTGGAGAAATTAATATATTTGATATCTGTTGCAACCTTTTTTTGAAATATAGCATACTTATACTGAGCTATGTAGAGTTGTGCATGTTGATTACCACTGGCTATTAAAAAAGGAGCTCAGATGCAGACCAGATGTAATATTTAACACCTAGTTATATACTAAAGGAGTGCTAAAATTTATTAGGTTAATATCTATGCAATATGTTTATAATTTCAGAGCATTTTTCCTTTAGGAAAAGGAAGGCTTGTGACAACTTGAAAGACAGTGTACTATTCTAGTGGATATATATAGTACAGTTTTTATTTCTATGGAAGCATGTAGATTATACAAATGTTCTTATACCATTTACATTCACAGCAATCTTACAAACATTTGTGGTATCAATTACTCTCCTACTATGCAACAGTGTAACTGTCTTAATACAGCCAAATTTGTGTATATGTTAGTAACAAAAGAAACCACCAAATTTCATGCAGGTTTATTTTCCCCTTTACCTCATGGAATGGCAGTCTCAGTATAGATCGTATTCTAGAAAAACTTCTTCAGAGCTTTTGATTTATTTAATATTCAAAGTATGTGAATTCTGTTTCTTTTGAAAATAATTTTTCTTACATTAATATAAAGACATCACAATGATAGTTAGACAGCACTAAATGAAATGTATTTTCTGTTGCAATACATATGCTTGTTATTCATGTTATCCTCCTGGCATCCTTTTCAGCTACTTTTCTAAGTAAAGAATAGGATTAAATTAATTATAAATGAGGATTGTGATTGAAGTCTAATCTAAATGTTGAAGATACTTCAAAAAAGTATTCAACAAATAAATACAGTGATGAAACTTTGGAAATGTAGTAATATTGTAGCATCCTGTCTTTTAGTCACATCAAAGTATATATACTTCGTATTATTTTCACTTTTATATAGACGTTTGATACAACTTCTGCCATCTCTCTGCCTTTATCCGTTTTTTTATTTTCTCAGGATTAGGACAAATGTCTTAGAAAGAGCTTCTTCTCACAAATATGGTTTAGTAACCTCTAAGTGCAGCTGTTGAGCATCTGTCTGACTAGCACAGACCTATACTGTAGGTTTCGTAAAGAAACTGAGGGATCCATTTACAGCTTGTTTTAATTTCATTTTGTTAAACATACACTGATTGACCTATTGATTAGACATAAAATTATTGTTCCAGCTTCATAAATAAAATTAGTTTATAGGTATTCTGAGAGGCCCAAGTCATGCAGGAACATGGCAGAGTAATGTTTTCAAATAATATTGTAGTAAGTGAAGCTTTGGTGTGAAATGAGACATATTATTTCTATACTGTTTATCAGCAACCTATGGTATATTTTAGGCATACGGTAACAAATTTTAAAAGAAATGCATTTTAAAATGTAAAATAATTAATTTGCATAATAAAATGTCTTATAATAATTGTAATGATACAGACATTCTTGATAGGTGCTATCTTTTATAGAATAGATACATTTTTATTTCATTAAATAAATGAATCTACTCTCAGGTCTTGCAAAGATTTCTAATAGTGGCAGTAGTGTGACTTCTCTTGGTAGCATTTCTCTTTTCTCAGCATGGAGCATACTTTTTTGTGCATTCAGTCATTATTTCTCTTTTGCTTCTGTGCCAGGTCTCCTGTACGTTTAACACTGTCTCATTTTTAGAGTACTCATAGAAGTGATTTTTCTCCTTTTGCCATGTTGTGGAGTACACATGTCAGTGCTACAAGACATCACAGAAGGAAAAGGAGGTCAACCAGTAGTTATACCAGATGATGGAAGCAGCGTTTTTTTTCTGTTCTCCGTCATCTGTATTACTTCCTTGCATTTGAGATATGACGACTGTAACTGTCTTCACTAACTCAGTTTATTTATCTTTCTGGTTTTGCCCTTTAACATGGTTTTGGACTGGTGGCAGCTGGTGGTTGGAACCTTGGTGGTTGGAATTTCCTTATAGTGGCATGCATTCCTTAGGTTTGTGGTTTCGGACACCAACCCACACTGCCACCTATTAAGAAAATTTTACAGCCTGTGTTATCAAACTACTGTTTCTGCTCCTTTAGTTTCAGCTGGGTTACAAGTCTGCTAGAATCCTGTTAGTCAAGATCCCCTGAGAGACAGAGTAAGGTCCAGAGCAATAACTATTGGAAAAGGCACTTAGCAGGGACACAAGGCTTATGTAGGTCACCTGACAATTGCTCCTTTCTCATGTCCTTTCAAAAGGCTGCCAGTATCAATCAACAGCAAATGAATATAAGCAAGCAAAACATTTTACTCTGTAGAGACACCTATGTAATAATACTTGTAACAGAACTACACCAAGTACAGATTTAAACTATCCATACATATTAAGAAAAAAAAAAGTGGCACAGAGAGAAAGCAGGATTTATTCTATGAGTTTTATTTATGAAATTGATGCAGGATTTTTAGATAAAAAAGGCAACTAATTTATTTGACATATACATATATTAGTTTAATTATTCTAAAATGTTTTCTTCCTTTTTTTCATTATTTACACCTTTTTCTTATACCACTTTTTTGTTGTTGTTGTTTGTTTTGTTTTGGGGGGTGGGAGTGAGTATTTACCTCATAAGGTCTATATTTTTGTAAGCAAGTCTCATTCTAATAAGAATTCAAAGAGGGGGTTTTCTAAAGCATATGAAAGGTGGATGCCCAGTTCCCTTTGATTTTTACCAGGCACTGTGAGTTTAAAAATCCCATATAAATTGATCAGGTAAATTAAAATCACTGACAGAATCAGTAGCTGAACATGAAATAACATGAGTATCCGTTCTATGTGGATTTGATGCTCTAGTTTGTCATGGGGCATCTTTCCATTTCTCATCGTTTTGAAAAGGCAGATGTTCTGGAAATGGAATCTCAAAAGGAAGTTTCTAGGACATGAATGTGGAAGTGGTGCGTGTTGTGCTATAGAGTGGTAAAATTAGCCCATTTCATCATTGGAATAAATCTCTTACAGAGCTCTAAACCATTGAATTTCATCTTGAATTAGTTTTTGAAATGATTCATTTGATAACTCATATTATTTCTGAAGTATAAGGTTAGGATTCATGTATAGCCTACACTTAGTTTTGTTCAGTTTGTACCACAATTGTTATTTTAACCTTGTAGATGCAGCCAGTAAAACATTTAAAAAGGGGGAAATGAAGGGAAAAAAGGGCACTTTTGAGTTTTCTCTATCACATCACATTACATCTGCATAAAAAAATTCATTCAGCACTATTGAATGATTAATGAAAAGGAGAGTGGCAGCCACCCACCCAGAAACTCATCTGCCTTTGAAAAGATTTAATTTAGGTGTTGGTAGCTCTCTGTTATAGTTCCTGATTTTCCTGACATTGCATTGTTCCACTGGCCCTTCCCTCTGAAGCATTTTCACACATTTATTCTTTTGCTACTTAAGATCTGCTAAATCATAAATATTTGCCTGGTTCTAGCTGAAAGATACCAAGAAGGATCCTAAGAGATTAACAACTACTTAAGACAGTAAATAGATTATTGTCCTGAAAATGGTAAAATGATGAGTTGGTTTCCTTTGAGAGTTAGTTGTTTATAACCAGTTGGGCTGTGCCTTATAGCTCTGCTTATCATTTGAATAAACTTTCTCTTTTGTGTTTACCCACTATTCTCTTTGTTCTCCTTTCCAAAGTACTTATCAGTAGCAGTTAGCCTTTATTTTTGTAGGCTTATTGAATCTTCTTTGAAACACACAATGTCTTATTCTTACGGTGGTACACTTTATCTCTGTGTTTTCCATGTGGAGTGCACTTCGTTGCATGTGGATAACTGAAATCTGTGTGAGCTTTAGGATGTAATATTGTCAAAGAATAGAAAATTTTTTAACACCATTAGCTTTAGTTCATCTCCAACTCTGTGAGGAAAGTGTATACGTATTCTTTCCAGAAACTTCTTAGCCTTTGAAATGGCTGCATTTCTTTGGCTATTTGTAATTTCATGATTATTTAATATACATAAGTATTTTTTTGATGGATATAATATGCACCCTTTGCAGTTGTATTTAAGCACTTTACCTTGTAGTTTTTGCAATGGAGACTTCTCTTATTTCAGTTGTTTAAGTACTCTAGATCCAATTTCTTTAATGTGTTATTTAGATCCTTTTCTGTAATGGCAACAACTTCCATCATAGCAAAAGGCAATCCCTTTTAGCTTTGTATCACCATTAGCACGTTTAATTAGCTAATTCTGTTTTCTGCAGCCAAGTGAATAATTAGAATTCTTAAGGTCCCAAAGCTGGTCCTGCAAGAATAGTATTACAAATTCATGTAGCTTTATAGCTAGAGTTTTTTTCAGCTTAGTTCAGGATAGTTTGTTAAATGTTTTATGTCTCTTAAAATAATCAGTTTGTTTTGATTTTAACGATTAATTTCCCATTTTATGATGATTTGTTGAAGAATACAGTGTCTTATACAAATATATTAGTAGCATTGTTTTCCCGTGTCTAAAAAAATCAAGTATTTTATCAAAGAAGGAGTGGATTCATTTAGCATAGTCCTGTTTTGATCAATCACTGTTCTGATTTATCCTGGTTGCATTTTTTTCTCTGTGTCTTTGTCTATTATTTATGTCAAAGCTCAGCTGTATATGTGTGTTTATACACATGTAAACTGTGTTTATGTCCATAGATACAGCATGAAACAGTATAATGACATGAAGTATTTTTTCTTATGACCTGTAATTGCATTAAATAGCATCTTTTATTTGAATCCTCCTAGCAACATTGTGATAATGGCTTTTATTATATTACAGATATTCAGACAATCTTGGTGTCATTGTGACGTGATATAGTGTAGGAATATCTTTACTTTTTGCCATCTACTTGTTAAATATTTTTCTTATACAAGATGTTACAATCTAAGGCTCTTGGTCAGTAGGGAACTCATGGCATGGCTTTAAAGAATGTACTTAACTTGTTAACATGTAACTTCCAGGTGAATATAATCTGTTGCTTAAATTCGTATCTGAGGGGTCTTGCTGAATTCAGTGACATTAAAATGTGTTTCATGTTAAATGTCTTTTCAAATGCATCATAGAATTATGCTGATATATGATACACAACAGCTGGAATTCTGTGAACAATCTCTAGAATTTACCAGTGCTTGTCTAGTGCATGTAAAGATTAGTTTAGCCTCTTCATTAGGAGTATACACATGCATTCTGAAGAGATTTCAATGCCGTATTTCATTAATGACTAGGAAAAAAAGGGCCACTATTGTCCCTATGTAGATAATAATGCTGTCCAGAAAATTAAATACTTGCTCATAAAAAGGAAACTATTAAATTATATATTTGGTTTGTACCTTAATTTTGTAGACATAAAATTAACTAAAAGTCTCAGTAAATTCCATTGCTATGCTTAAGTGTGGTCAGTTAACCTTGGCTGGCTTATGGGTGCCTGCCCAACTGCTCTGTCACTCCACCTTCTCAGGGGCAAAAAATCAGTTCAGTCAGGCCTTTGAAGAAAAGTGTAAGAGATGTTCACTCAGTCTGAAGCACTGCTGTAAGGCTTGTGCTGATATGGACAGGATTTGAGTCAGGATTTGTGCTTGCTGTGTCATAGGAGATTTAGGTTAGTCATCTAGATTTGTTACTAGGAAAAGGTTCTTCCCCCAGAGGGTGGTTGGGCACTGGAACAGGCTCCCCAGGACAGTGGTCATGGCCACAAGCCTGATGGCGTTCAAGGAGTGTTTGGACAATGCTCTCAGGTACATTGTGGCATTGTTGGGATGTCCTATGCAGGGCCAGAACTTGAACTCGGTAGTCTTCATGGGCCCCTTCCCGGATATTCTGTGATTCTGCGGTACCACTGTAAAATTGGAATTTACAGTCACTCTGTAGCAATGAAAATCTCTTGGTTTATGTTGAAGTGATAAGCACATCTACTCCTTTTAATTTTCTTTCTCTTCATTTTCAAAGAATTGAGGAATCAGGATTGTTTGGGTTAAAATGAATCTTTAAATATGATCTAGTCCAATCCCCTCTGCCATGGGAAGATACCATCAACTACATCAGGTTTCTCAAAGACCCATCCAACTTGGCCTTGAGCACTTCAAGGGATGGGGCATCCACAACTTCTCTGGGCAATCTGTTGCAGTATCTCACCACCCTCATGGTGGCTTCCACTTGATGTCATTGTCTTCGGATGTGGCCTTCTAGCCAGTTTCTTAATCTTCTAATAGTACATCTGTCAAACGCATATCTTGCCAATTTTGTGGTAAGAATGTTGTGAGGGGCCATGCCAGAGGTCTTACGGAAGTCTGCATAGATCATGAGTTGCTCTTCCTTGTCCACTGACAGTTATTGTAAGTAAATTAGTCTGGCAGCATTTGCACTTGATATAACCATATTGTCTGTCTCCAGTTATCTCCCTCCCTGTCTCCAGTTATCTCCCTCCCTTCATTTATCTTGATACATCTTCCAGGAAGACCTTTTCCATAATTTCACTGGCATGGAGGTGAGACTGATGGGCCAGTAGTGCCCAGGTGTCCTTCTTTTTACCATTTTGAAAAATGGGGAGCATGTTTCTCTTTTTCCTGTCACTGAACTTCACTTTACTGCCACAATTTTTCAAATATGATCCTGAGTGGCTTGGCGTCTCTGTCTGCCATTCTTGTCCTCAGGATCCTGGGATGTGTCTGGCTGGGTCCCATGGGTTGCTCAATACTTCTAAGGTGAACTTTTTCTCATATCATTTTCTTAATTTTAGCTTCTAGCATTCAGGCCTCTGGCGATCCCTAGAAATAATAATTAAAAAAAACCACCTTTTATAACCAACCTTCATTTTCCTTCTAAAACAATGCACTTTTTTCTTTTCAAATGAAAAATTTAAGATTTTCCCTAAGAATTTCTATATTCTTTCAAAGAACTCAGAGTGAAATGTTCAATCACAGCATCTTTATCTGTTCTTCATTCTCTTGCATTTTTTTAATTTCAGGAAGCAATATTAAGACTCAACTTACGTATACCAAGAACTTTTTTTTTTTGTGGTTTACAATTCATTTCAGTCTAAACTGTAATTTAAAAGGCAGTAAGTGCTTTGTTATTTGTATATGTATTTTATTTTTTCAGTGTCCACTGAAGTACGTATTTCCATTTAAAAAGCTTAGTAGGTATTCAACATTTTACAATCAGAAAAACCAGCTGAGAACAAGGAAGATAAGAGAAGTCCATTACGAATTTTTGCAGGACAGTGGGTCTATCATTCTTGCATTTTTAAGAAAAAGAGGCCTCTAACAGTTTTTTGTTCCAGGCGAAAGCTGGAGCCACTTACTGTGTGAAAGTCAAGTGTTGCATCTCTATCTTTTTCTCCCTCTCTTCTGTTGTTGTAGAGGCTGGAGGGCTTTTTTTAACTTCTCTTACTTCCTGGTAACTGCATGAGACTAATCTTAATAGTAATAGATGTGCTTGGGATCTAGTCAGATTAGTATTTGCAAAGTGTATTTTTGTAATTTACTGAACATTTGATTGTACTTACTTTAGGAGATGTAATTGCAAAAAAAACACCAACAGTATTTCAGACAACTTAAAATGTATTCTCACATTTAATAGCCATTTCTTTCATATGAAAAATAATCAGAAAATAATTTGCATCGATTGACCAAATATTGCACGTTATCCATGAGCCATCAGTGTGCCCTTGTGGCACAATGGGGGGCATTAGGAAGAGCATTGCCAGCTGATCAGGGGAGGTGATCCTGCCCCTCTGCTCAGCCCTGGTGAAGCCTCACCTGGAGTGCTGTGTCCAGTTTGGGCTCCTGAGTGCAGGGGAGACATGGAGCTGCTGCAGTGGGTCCGGTGGAGAGTGACAAAGGTGTTTAAGGGACTGGAGCATCTCTCTTGTGAGGAAGGGCAACCTGGGCCTGTTCAGGCCTAACAGGAGATGACCGAGAGGGGACCTCGTCAGTGTCTGTAAGTGTCTGAAGGGAGGGTGTCAGAGGACAGACCAGGCTCTGCTCAGTGGTGCTGAGCAACAGGACAAGAGGCAATGCACAGGAGATTCCACCTGAATATGAGGGAGAACTTCTTTGCTGTGCAGATGACAGTGCAGTGGCAGAGATTGCCCAGAGAGGCTGTGGAGTCTCCCTCACTGGGGATATTCAAGAATTGTCTAGATGCAATCCTGTGCGATGTGCTCTGGGACGTTCCCGCTTGAGCTTAGAGGTTGGACCAGATGACCCTAATGGCAGTCTCTTCCAACTGTACCCATCCTGGAATTCTGTGATAAGCTGCACTGTTACTTATTTGCAGCTTGGTCTTCAAATTCAAGAATGACAAGCTTTTAGCCCTTATGTATCATATTAAGTATAGCAACCTTGTCAAACAGTAGGCTTAATTGTATATTAAAACAATGTCTCTTTGTGTCTATTCTGATTTCTTGTTTGTAAGAAGACAGTTAAACTTATTGTCAAAAAAAGTTTAATCGTGAAGATTGAGTGAAGTGAATCCTGTGTGTACTCGCCAGAGTTTTTGTAATAAATAAGGAGGATTTAATTATTTTGGGCAGCAGATTCTGAAAGCTATTTTGTACAATTCTCTTTTTAATAAGGTATGTCATAATGTTTTTGAGAAGTAAAGAATTTGGGAAGCATTTCATGCTATATTACTTGAAATGTTTAATTGCAGTAATTCTCATTCCTTGGTTTTAAAATCTTCTAAAATTCTTTAAAAATAAAAAGCTTTTCCATTCTTCTCTAAAAATCTAAAGCAAAGGTAAAGCCGTTATTCTTGTAAATGTTGTGAAATATTTTGGCAAACTGATTTAATTCCTTTTCTCCAAAACAGATTTTGGAAATCTGCCCCTTGTCTTTTGCTTTTATGTGTGTATGTGTTTGTTTGTGAGTATGTGTGCGTGTAAATTTTCATGTCCTGACAAAAAATGTGATTTAGTGTTTACAAAAATGTGCAGAGCTCAAACCAGTCTCTGATTAGTAGCAAAGTAACTTAAACCAAGCTTCTGGTGCTTCTATCTTGCTACAAGTTCATTTCTATTACATATATACAGAAAGATTCCTATATTAGAAGTTTAAATATTTCTTAACCTCCAGCTACTAGTTCTTGATAAGAAATTTTAAAAAGTATTAATCAAAATATCCCTGATATCAACTTCACGTAAGCATGTACATGGTACAAGTAAAATTTGTAGTTTCCTGAGTTTGGAGTTTCACGGTTGTAGTAGCATTTTGGTTACTGCTGAGTCTTTTAGTGTAAAATCAATCCATCATGCAGCCCATATTATCCCTTCTTTATACCTATGTAATTCCTCCTTTGTACAGTGTAAAAAAACCCAACCCAAACCAAACCAGCATTCAGGAATACTATGTATTTGTAACATTCCTTTACACAAAGTAAAAAGATTTTAACCTGATGTTTTTGTGGAGAGCTTCTGTGTATTTATTTAGCTTCAAAGTCTTTCCTGTTCTGTCAGGGAATACATAAGAGGATGCAGGCTTATGAAATGGATTTTTAATTTATACATTTTCTGTTTCCATACCACAATGAGAATTTTTTCCACCTTCTGCTTACTGCATGTATTTTTATGTCTTTGTTTTATCTTCCCAGCTCTAGGAAATTTTTGCCTTGTAAATTGCAGTTATAGGTGTAACATTTAAGTACTCAGGCTGGTATCTTTTGAAGTGCTGCAGAGGTTGTTTTGAAGTATTTGAAATAGAGGAAGCTAAGATCAAGGTCTTGAAGTGTAACTAGTCCTAGAGTTTGCTTACAGTATACAAAATTCCTTTTTTCTGATTCAGCAACATATGTTTCCAGTGTTGAAAAGGTGGTATTTATGGCAGTCTTCAAACATGCACACTAATTTTCCACAGAGTAAAGAAAAATTCTCAGAATCAAAACCCTCTTTGTGAATGGTTTGAATGAAGTTATCATTCATGAGGGCTCTTTGGCATTCCTGCAGTTGCTAACCCTTGGATCAAAACACAGTGTAAATATGATGTATGGTTTAAAATGTAAAGTACTTTTTTTAAGGCCTTCTTTTTATGTAAACCAGAGAAAAATTGACTAAAACAAATAGAAATATTCTAATCGAAGTCCTGGGGAGTATTGGGAATATTGCAAGTTTTATGTACAATAAAATTGCTGGACAGTCTAATGCTGGGGGTGAGTACTTCCATGAAGAGAGAGAAACATTTTATAACTCATAAAGCTGTGTCAATATTTTAAGGTCTCAGCCTCATTGTAAATATACTTTAGTTCAGCTAAAATCAGTCACTTGTAGTTCTGTCAGTTTCCATTAGATCAAACAAGGAGAAGAACAACAGACTTGAAATGACAACTGTAGTATTCTTTGCACAGTTCTCATATTTCTACTCACATCTATAAGTCATTTTCTTCCAGAACTGATGTCTCATATATTTGAGGAAAGATCATGGCATTAAACAAAAAGGGATCTGTATACGGAGTTAAGGAAGGAGCAGTTGTTCGTCTCCATGCATCCATCATCATTTAATACCAACATGTGAGAGGCATTTTAAAATGATTACAAGTCATCCAGTAATGATTACAAGTCATCCAGTAATGATTACAAGTACCCAGTGCCTTAAGTGCTGCCCAGATGCTTGAGTTCCTAAATGAGTTTGGACCAGGCTCATGCACTCCGAAGCATCTGCTTTATGAAGTTTCTTAGTATTTCTAAACTAGTATTGTCATCATTTTTTTTTTGGATGGAAGAGCTTTGTAGCTAGTTCTGTTTTCTCCTCAAGGCACCACACATCCCTGCTGAAGTTGCTTATATTTTAACACTGACTGCACAACTCCAGTAGTGTCACTGGTGCAATGGGTGGTGCCTTTTGGTGGGATGTAAGAAAAGCCCATATTCTAGAGAGCAGTTACTGCTTCTCGGGAAAGGCCAGGTAAAGCTTTGGGCAATGTAAAATGGGCTGTGAGGTCAGGTACTTCTCTTATGAGCAGCTGCAAGTTTCTGCTACCCTTTCAAAATGACACACACATGAGAAAATCACTGTAGTTCTAGCAGAATGGTCACTAGTAACAATGTATTATTTGTGCCCAGACGCTGGCTGTGAATAATGGAACTTCTTACACAGAAGTCTTTATTGTAAGTAATTGAGGATTAACTAGGTTCTTAATTTTTCATTCTGTTTTGGGACCTGGAGGAACTGTAAGGAAAAGCTGTTGCATCATTGTGGTTTTGGTATTTTTTCTTTCCAGTGCAGTCTGAATTAGGTACAGATTTCTTTCAGAGATCATTTTTCTCATCTGTTTTTTTAAAGATGATGAAGCTGGGAAGCTAACTGTTGGTGGAGGGCTTATGAATATCTTTTTGGTCTGAAGGAAACAACTTCAAATATTTGCTGTTTCTAGGATCTGGATATGCTGCTTGGTAGCTTTTTGATACATTTCAGAGTCATTTGGGTTAGGTCTGCACATATATGAAGATAAAGTAACGGAGCATCCAACTCAACAAAAAGTAAGAGGGGAATTAACTGCCTGATTTTTAAATGAAGTATATGAACTGTCAACACAAATTTGACTGACTGAGATACATTAATATATCCTGGAGACTGTGAACAGTTTTCCTCTCTCTATTTGTATATTTTTTATAAATTACACGTCCTCCCGTCCTTTTTGTTTCCTCTGAGACACTAATTTTTCCTATTTATTTATGTGTGCATGTCAGATTTCTCAGTTGAAGATAAGTGATGATTACCACTGGTTGGCATGTCTTTGTGCTGTTCCCACTGTCCAGGGTTAGAACAGGTTCAGTGAAAGAGCCCTTCCTTTTCACAAAGACTAAGGTTTGTCTGGTAAGCATGTGTCCTGTTTAAAATCCAGAGGAGTAAACAGTGACTGGAGGGTCATCCATGATTCTTTCAATGACCTTCATAACATTGTCAGAAACCTATGTTTTGTTAGGCTGTATTGGTAAGTCTAGTGAGCTTTCCAACAGTGTTGAGTGTGGTGTGATGGTGAGTTGCCAGTACTCGGAGTTATGGGATGAGCCTTAAGCCTCAGTGTAAGGTATTGAGGTAGTTAGATAGTAGAACATGAGTGAGGGAGAGGAGATGGACACTATCAGGTTGTCCTCCTGGTGACCCCAGCAGAGTCCATAAATGGATCCCTGGACTGAGCCAGAGTGTGTCTGGGCCAACAGTCTTTGTACTGCTAGGACTGACAGTGCCTTGAAAATTGATGTGCATAACTCTGTAGAAAGCAGAGTGTGACACAGCATTGGACGATGTACCAGAACGGCACAAAGATAATACTTCTTCTGGGTCTCATCATGGGAGTGTATATTGTTTGAATTACATTAAAAACCCCAAGATCCCTAAAACAGATGTTGTGCTATTTAAGAAGTAATGGCTGTGTAGACTATATTTTTGAAGGGGGAACATGAAGCTTGAATATTCTTTTGATGAAACTGATTGTGGGTAGACATATGAACGAAACGTGTTATCACTGTATTGATTACATTATGCATTAGTTGAAAGTTGATGTGAGACTGTAGATAATTAAATGACTTTTTCATGTTAGTAGGAAAAAGAGGATCAGTTTTTTTTCCTTGAGAAATCTTGTCTGTTTGCATTAGCTTCCATTTTTACTGGTTCTGGTGTTACATTTGCATGTGATAATGAAGGCAGAGTCATGTAAAACAAAAATTCTGACCAGAATACAATATACAATGCTATAATCATCTCAACGCTTTACTGATGAAACACTCTTCACATATATATGAAAAGAATTGTGTTAATTTTTGGAACACAAGGTTCAATATTCTTTCATAAGTAGCCATGTTAGATCTATAGTAGGGAAAACCTGTAGCACTCTTAAGAATAAGAAATATTTGATTCACTAGTAATTAAATTCCCTTTTAAGAATTACCATATGTACTTAGATCCTTTTGTACCTTCTTTAAATGGGTGTATTTTTCTGAGCTGTGTTATTGGCAGGAGCTCTATTGAAATTTTTGACTTTCTATCTATTGGTATGAGAGAGATTAACAAAGGGGGCAGAGACCTTGTGGAGAGTTCTGGTTGCATGTAGGTTTGCATATAAAGGTTGAGGGATTTGTAGGGAGAGGCTTATTTATTCTTGAAAGTTCTACTTGCAATTTCTTAGCCTTTTTTTTTTTTTTTTTTAAATTTAATAAACAGCCTGGCAAATGCATAAAGAAGCTAAGGAAATAAAATATCATTAGTCTTTTACCACAGTGACTAATGACTTTTCTATCAGAAATTGCATCGGAAGTTACCAAGGCCCATTTAGTCATGCATGGTAATAATCAAGTTTAATTAGAAAATAAAGGTAAGGATTGTTGTTAAAATAATAAAATACCACTTTCAGTGAAGTGAGCAGTGTTTCACTGATGCTGACTGTAATTTCAAGAGTGCAGTTATTTTTAACAGATCCCTTTTAAAAATGACATATATAGTATAATGGAATTATGTAACATTTTTGCATATTGTAATTTAAGCATAAGACTTTGCAAGGATTTGCAGTGTGTTATTAAACTCCAGTTAATTCATAAATACTGTTTTACTTCTTGAATTTTGAACAGTCTGTGATATTCTTAACAGAACCCTGGCTAAATCATACCAGCTGTGGACAGTGATTAATGCAGTGAGCAAGGAAGCTCAGCATGCATGAAAGGAGAGCATAACAAGGACGAAGCAGACACAATGTTGATTGTAATGAAGCTGGATTCCCATGAGGGGTAGCGTCATAATATTACTTTTATCTCTTGCCTTTTTTTTTTTTAAATTTAAATTTGGTATTGGCCATTGACTATTTATTTTCTAGATTATGTTTATTTATTCTCAGGTGCGTCAACTAACTTTCTTGAAAAGGCAGTGCACTTTATAGAGATTGCAGATAAAGGTTTAAAAGTAATGGTAGGTTCCTGCTTTTAAAGTGAAGTTCATATTTTCTTTTACTAGCATGCAGTATTGCATACACAGTATTGATTCTGCAGGGCTCAGGTGTTCTTCATTAAAATCACACTTTTTCAATCATATCTTCTTATAGTTTTTAATTGTGATGGGGTGCTGAATTTGTCCTATCCTGACTTGATCCTGAATTTTTTTAAGTAAAATACAAATCAAGTAAGTGTTATGGCCAGTAAAACATGAGGGTTTGATCACAGAAGTGGTAAAAGCACATTGCTGTTATCAGGCAGTAATCAAGTAATGTTATCATGAATCAGCATGAATTAATATGTTTACAGCGGTTCTGTTATTCTGTGTAAAACAATGATAGTCTATGTTTTATGAACAGAAATTACGGCTGCGAATACTCAGAGCAGAAATGTACAGTATCAAGAAGTCTCTGAGTTTTTCTATTTGAATAGTAATCCTCTGTCTTTATTTTTATGAAATTTATTGTAAATTGCTGTCTCTTCTATCCATTGGTGGTAAATATGAAAATAAAATAAAATAAAACCAAAACAAAAAACCTCAACAAAACCCACTAGTGATAGGCCTGGATTTAACCAAGACATTCTACAGTAAATAAACCATGATGATATTAAGTGCATTGAAATGGTGCACCAAAACTAAGGTAGTTAATGTGGTTTTACTTGAACTACAATTATTTTAATTGGATCAGAATTGGAGAAACCTAAAAATATATTTGACATAGTAAGCTTATTTCTTTTTATGAAGCAAGATCAAGCTTGACTTTCTACAATTTATCATAAATCAAATTTACTTGCTAAATAAGATGGTCGGACTGGATGATTGACTGTTGGACTGGATGATCTGAAGAGTGTCTTCCAACCCTGGTGATTCTGTGGTTCTGTGCTAAGATTTCCTTATCAGAAATCCTATCTGAACCTTCCCATTGCACACAACTCACTGTGAGAGAACCTGTGCAGCTGCAAACAGTGGTAGGAGGTGTGGTTTTTGGCTAAAAATGTGATGATACAGACATACAGTTTTATTCCCATAGTACTCCACACCAAATCTCACCTTTTTTTCATTTCAACTCCTCTTATCTTACATCAGACTTCCCAAGGTAATTTTTGTTTAAGACCATTAAGCACTAATGTTTTTTTCCTGAAGTCTACCAGCATAGAAAATTAATTTTGCCTGTGTGTTCTTTATTGCACCATGACAGCTACTACTATCATTATACTGTGGTGGGATTAATAATCCTTCTGACTGAAATGCAGTATTTCAAACTTAGATTATTTCAATGCCTCAAGAATGTGTTCTGCAAAAATTGGTTCCCGTTGCATTTTAGTTCATCTGTGGTTGCATAGGTGTCAGAAATGGCTAATGAAGTCAGTTGGTTTCTTCGTGGAAATAAATTACATTAAGTCACATACTGGAATGGTCCACTGATCTTACAGAGGTAACTGTCAGCAACTCTGAGACATTTGTAATGTTCACTTCCTACTTATATGGCTGGATTTGAATTTAGAGAAATGACACACTGTCATTTTCTGAGCATGCCAGTAACTGTCTAGCTCAGCATGTCTCAGATTAGTTATTCTCTGCCTTTATTTTAAAATGCAGTTATATGTATATTGGAGTGCCTGTAGATACATTGTAAATTGAAAACAGTATTTCAAAATACTGTAAATTTACTCTGTTTCACTTCCTAGGCGGGTTATTTTTTTCTCTATAAGATACTAATAATTTTCCAAAGAGCAAAAGTGTGCACAATGACCATCAATTGGAAAACAAAATGAAATTGTCTTTTAACTATTTAATCTAGGCACTTATATGTCTTTGGTCAGAATGTTTTTTATTTATTAGAAGATGATATTAGCAGTGGAGTTTTATGTCCAGGGATAATGGTGAATTTAAAATACAGCTAAAGTTGAAGAACATTTGATCCCTCTTTAACAGAAACTTTCTACTCCTTAAAATGGGGTTTCTGATACGTCTGAACTGCAGAAATAAAATGGGAATGAAACAAGAAATGACACAGTGTATATTTTGAACTAAATTTTGTCCGTCTTCTAATGGGTATTGTTTTCTCAGATCTAAATATATGGCCCATAAAAGTGGCCCAAGGGAGCCAAACCTTTTATGTGTTTTAATAAGCTGAGTGCTATTATAAAAGAACCATTAATGGTTTTAGTTTAGTTCTAATTGGATATTAAGAAATACTGACTCTAAATCATACGTAGCTTATTACAGGTTTGGGCTCACAAGTAGAAGAGTGGAATAGAGTTTAGGCTCAGAACATTAGTTGTAGGGTCTGCATTTTTGCTGATTTCTGCATAGCATTTCATCGCATTTTGAAACACACAGGCTTAACTTCAAAACATACAGCAGAGTGCCATTCCCCTGTGAAGCAATGAGCTCTGCAGCTTTAAGTGCCTGCAGACAAGGGGATAACACAACACAAGCTGGGCTTCTGTTAAAAATAAATACTGACAAATCAATACTTCTTTTATTTATGCATATTGTGCAGATGAACGCTTTTTCAATCAAATGTTCCTATTATGAGACAACCAAACAGGTACTGACAGAAAACAGTTATTGGACCATCCATGTTAAGTAAGGCTAGTGGTTTTATAATTT
This sequence comes from Struthidea cinerea, assembly GCA_013397865.1. Taxonomy (NCBI): domain Eukaryota; kingdom Metazoa; phylum Chordata; class Aves; order Passeriformes; family Corcoracidae; genus Struthidea; species Struthidea cinerea. The sequence goes on along the minus strand of VZTI01002487.1, from coordinate 489,438 downwards.
TCTGTTTATAATCATAAGAGGAATAGTTTCTGTTTTTACATATGACAGAAGATTTAAAGAAACAAAGATTTTGCCTTCCCTATGAGTTATTTTAAAATTTGTTATGTTCAAAAAATATTTTTATTATTACTGTTTCTCATCTTTTAAAAACTAGTAGAAAAAGTAAAGAAAGACTTGTGCACATAGGGTTTTCTGTGCTATTTTTCATGTTCTGTGAAAACTACTTGAGTTTCTAAAAAATGAGTAATTCAAATGCAGGCCTTATTTTAAATTAAGTGCATTGAAACGGGGATTATGCAAACTTTCAAGTTCTTTTTTGAAAAAGAATTCCTAATATATTAATTTCTACAGAACAAATTCAAGCACTGTAAATTGTTATCTGTTAAATTTCCTTGGTAGTCATGGAAGATGCATTTGAACACCTAATTTAAGGACTAAGAAGCTCTTTGCATTTAGATAAGCTTTGAAATAGAAAAATAAATAAATAAATATTTTCTACCAGTAACAGAACCCCTAGTATAACACGATACTGCAGCTGACGACAAAGTTTTATTCAGGATTGTTGCTTAGATTTTTTTGTTGCTGTCATTATGGAATAGATGAACTAACTAAAGTTTATTAAACTTCTTTTGTCTGTTAAAATGAATTTTTTTTATCTGTAAAAAGATGCACTTGAATTAGGACTTTTTGGACAGCAGCATAATCAGCATTAGTTTGTATAATTGAACTGAAAAGAGAAGGTCAGGTTACAAAACTCAGGAAGACGCTAGGGGGGAAAAAAGTTAAATATCTCTGAAATTTTGATTTTTTTGAGTTGAAATACCCAGACAATGCTGAAGACCCATATGGAATGCTAAATCCTTTTTTGGGAATTAGTGTGCAACTCAGATTAGTTTTCACTGTAATTATGGCTTTCGTGACAGATGATGAAAAGTTTAATGAAAAGTCAATTACATAAACTACTTGAATCTCATGGAGCTTAACTATAGGGTCCACATTCTAATAAAACTGTTTTTCAAGCTACATTGAGAGGACCTCACCAAAGTCAGAAAACCTACAAGTAACTTATTAGTGACTTATTTCAAAGGTTTTTGTAATGTTACTAGCTTTGTGAAACTACAAAAACTGAAATGGGAGAGACAGAAGGATGATGTTCTACAAACTTTTTTCTTTCAGAGATTGTGACAAGGGATTGATTCTGTTGAAAGCAGTTGAAAGCACAGCTAAAAATATGAAACACTTTATACGCATATGCAAAAGCTTTTTTATAGCTTTTTTAAAGGCTTGTACCATCTTGTTAGAAAGAGGTTAATTTCAAATAGTGTTTAATTTGCTTTCCATTATTATTATTATTATTTCACTGGTTTTTGCATAACTGAATTGGTATCAGGTAATTTCTAATGTTTGTAACTGATTGTGCTTACTCTAAATTATGCTAGATTTAGCTTTTTGGAAGTGAATTCCTTCCACATGGGAAAAAGGTGAAGTATGTCTGAAAAGGTTAACTGATAATTTGTGAATGGTCTGCTCTTTTATCAGTGGGAAAATAAAAAGGCTACACATTGCTATGTTTTGCAAGTTTCAACCTAAGCTTCATTTTAAGGAATAGTTACTAGAATAGAGTAGAAATTTGGTTGCTAATGGCCTAGAGTCTCAGAAGTTGTAAATGCATAATGCCTTAATGGAGAGTATTTTACACCTTAACATTTTCTTCAGTTTTATGACGAAGTAAAGACAAAGAGATCTGTGAAAACATGTCTTTTTACTTCTTTTGAAGCTGAAAAACAGGTGACTGTGTTGCAAGGAGTTGCCTTCCACTGCTAAGGAGGTGTGAGCCTGATCTTCTTCATCCTTTCTGATCATGTTAAGTATCCTTGTGTGACAGAAGTAAGATCATGCAAAATGGTGTATTACTGAGAAGCCAGCTAATACAGGATATTATATATATGGGCAGAACTTCTGCGTCTGGCATCTGCCTCCTACTTGAAATTATGAATAGATGTCCAGGATGGGTATCCATCCTGCTCGTTATATCTTACAGCTTGAAGTTTGTGCTTAGGCTCTTGCTGGAGCTGAACAGGAAAATGTTGCATGCCGTGCAGATGGCAAAGGCATGCAGGCTGTTTGCCATACAGCAGCTGAATCTTAAAATAAATAACTCAGCATAGTGTTTTATTTGTATTTAAGAGATGGAACTATTTGACTCAGATTTATTTAAAAAAGGAAAGCCATCAGGTTTTCATTGTCTGCTGTGCATGTAAATGAGAAAGATGTCCATTGCTGTTATATTGCATCATGTGCAGCAGTAAACTGGAGTAGCTGTTGAAATAATCTCTGTTAAACACCATACTACAGTTGTATTAGTGGTAGAGAAAAAAGAGGGAACTTGTCAGCTATGGCTTTGTCTGATGTATTCTCACCATTACAGCTTGAAGTTAGTGGAATATGAGTAGATAAGAATGTAACAATTAAAACCAAAATATGTTTGTCTGGCTTGGCTAGCTAGTTACATAACTGGCATCTCTGTTGCTTACAGTGTCTGGAAATTTTCCTTTATGCTCTTTTCTTATGTCGTAGTATTAAGTAGAGGTCATTATTCCTTTGGGAAAAGTGAAACTTAAAAAAAAAAAGAGTGTATACATGAATAGACATGATATTCCAGAAAGATTTTTTTTTTTAATCTCGTATCTACAGTATGAGATAAAAACTGCTAACACTGGAATGAATTTGAAGCTAAATGGTTGGTCAAATAGTTTCAAAATGAAAATTTTTTAATTACTGTTTCATATTACATTGCCCTATGGTCCTAATGGAATACACTGGATTGTGGGAAGATGGAGGGGAATGGTTTATAACAAGATACAGGAGTGGAAAGATGTGAGCAGAAAAGATGTGATTTAGAACCAAGACAAATGCGAAGCAAAAGCTTAGGACTGTTAGAGGTACAGCCTTGGTAGACATAGTAAGGTTGATAGAAGCTGTGGAAGGAGAAGCCAAAGGGGAGAAAGCAGTAAAAGTTTTGTTCTGCATAGCATGAGAATTAATCCAGGTTTCATGGGATCAAGGATTTCTTTGTTTTATAAGAAATAGTCTCTGAACTGAGCAGAATAATGCTGTCCTGGCTGTCTTCTGTCTTCAGGCAGACATACCAGCTTTAGTGATTACAAGTTGCTTTATGCTGCTGCTGCTCCAAACATACCAGCAGAAGTGTGTGGCTGACTTGGAATTTGTAGAAATACATATCATACTGTGGAATTCCTTTTCCTAATAGGAATAAAAAAATCAACTTTTTGAAGATTTCTATGTTTTCACTTAGTGGGAAATGCTAGAATAAAAGATATTCTTGTAACTATTTCCCTATATGGGTGCAAGATAATATAATTACAAAGGCTTTCTTTCCCTGGCCATCTGCCAGGCTTCAGGCTCAGCCTCTTTGCTGTAAGCCCTTTGCATTTTTCACTCTTTATTGAAGTTGTACAATGAATAAATCAGGGAATTTTGGAAAGTAAAAGCTTAGGAAGCTCTTGAAAGATGACAGTGCTATAGAGTACAGAGACACCAGGCAGGCTGCTAAGCAGAAAGCAGAAAGTGGTCACTGTTTGTACTAGGTAAAGTTTTTGGTAGCAGGGGCCCGCAGAAGCTGTTTGAAGTTTCCCCCATGTTCCACAAAACCAGTGCCAGATGGTAGCAACATGGACCTGCTGGTGGCCAAAGCCAAGCCCATCAGCAAAAGTGGTAGTGCCTCTGGGATAACAGATTAAAGAAAGGGAAGGAAGTTGCTGTGCTCTGGCAACTGCAGCCAGAAAAGTGAGGAGTGGAAACAGCCATGCACACACCCAGGTCAGTGGGGAAGGGAGGGTGTGGAGATGGTCCGGGCAGCGGAGCAGATTCCCCTGCAGCCTGTGATGAAGGCCATGGTGAGGCAACTGTGCCCCTGCAGCCCCTGCTGAAGCAGGTACTCACCTGCATCCTATGAAGGACCCCATAATGGAGCAGGTGGATGTGCCCAAAGAAGGCAGTGACCCTGTGAGAAGCTCTTGCTGCAGTGGGTTTACTGACAGGACTTGTGACCCTGTGGGGACACGTGCTGATTTAGCCTATTCCTGAAATACTGCACTCCATTGGAAGTACTTGTGTTGAAGAAGTTCATGAAGGTCCTCCTGTGGGAGGGACCCTACGCTGGAGCAGCAGGTGGAGGGTGAGGAGAAGGCCGTGGCAGAGACAAGGTATGATGAACTTAGAGCAATGCCCATTCCCTATCTCTCTGTGTTGCTCAAGGGCGGGAGGGAGAGAAAAACAGAAATGAAGTTGAGCCCAGGAAGAAGGGAGGGGTGGGGGAAAGATGTACATAGAATTTGGATTTATTTCTTATTAACCTACTCTTGTTTGATTGGTAATAAATACGTTAATTTCTCTGAGTCTGTTTTGTCTGTGACGGTAACTGGTGAATGATCACTCTGTCCTTCTTGTGACCTGAGTGTCTTTTGTTGTGTTTTCTCTGCACTCCACAGGCTGAGGAGGGAAGTGACAGAGGTTTTGGTCTGCACCTGGCCCCCAGCTAGGGTCAATCCACCCTGCTGTTTGATCATGTATTTGTCACATATATGACTCTTTCTGAAATATGTAATGTCTTCATGAACAAGATCTATTTTTGCGACTACAGTTTAATGGCAGCCTAAATAAATATTTGACATCAGCCGTATGATATGTTATAGGCTTTTCAGGAGTGAAGGAGGTCAATGACAGTCATTAAACATTTAAACTTTAAAATAGTCTCTTGTGGGATTCTTCATATGTTACAATTTGAACAAAAAATTGGAAGTTCAGAAGCATGCCGATCTGTCTGGGTGCAGACTGCTGTGCTGACAGAAGTACAAAAATGCGGATTCACGAAACCAGTGGCATTTATCATTATGTAGCTTAGCTTGTTGGTATCTCTTTTACAGCTCCAGAAAGTAAATGTCTTACTACATACTACAATAGATTGATATTTTATAGCAGAAGGAGAACTGAAGTCTCAGCTGCTGTAAGTTATCAAACTGCAGATTTAATATATTGGCTGGGATGTTTATTTCACTGGAAAACAGAATCTGGAATGATCTGAATGATGAGTATGTAAGAGAAACTTTCTAGCAGATAAGAATCGTGGAATGGTTGAGGTTTGAAGGGACTTTGAAGGACATACAGTTCAGAACCCTTTGCAATGGACATGGATACATTCTGTGTGGACCAGATTACTCAGAGGCCCTTCCACACTGGCCTTCAACACTTCCAGGGATGGGTCCAGAGCCTCACCGCTCTCATAGAAAGAATTTCTTTCTTACATCCAATTTAAATTTACCCTCTTTCGGTATAAAACCTTCACCCCTTGTCCTGTCACTACAGGCCCTTGTGAAAAGTACCTCTCCATCTTTCTTTTAAGACCCCTTCAGATACTGGAAGGCAGCTATAAGAACTCCCCAGAATCTTCTCCGTGCTGAACAACCTAGTCTCAGGTTCTGGTGTGAGATTGATCATTTTGGGTGTCTGCTGGCTGCGATACCATATTTCCTGAACGGAAACAAGACGTTAGATTTCTGTTACACTTAGTGGGCAAAATGAAAAATAAAGAGTAATTTGACCCTAAAATGTGAGATTGGAGTCAGTTTCCTGGTTGAGGAAGTATTTTGTGTTGGTGGTTACAACTTGAAGACATACAACGTATTTACTGTAAGCTCTCAATTTCTCACTTCGCTGAAATGTGTTCTTTTCTTAATAAATGAGATCACCGACTACCTTTCAATAGATTTTCTGCAGTTTTAATATCTGTGAGTCAGCAGCACAGAGTTTCTTGTGAGTCAAGCTAATGAACGTTCTCCTCTGATAATTCCAAACTGGATTGCAGAGATAGTGACTTCTTCTGATGATATTTTGTTTTGGAGGCCATTTTACAGGTTTGTGTAAACCTGCATTGCAGGCTATTAAGAAAGATAAGCAAAAGTTCAGTTTTCTGCAGTTATCCACAAAGAGACTTAGTAATCTTCCCTTCAACTGCATTTTGCTGTGCTAAAAATGCAACAATTGTTAGAAAGTTAGCAGAGTTGATTTTAATGCCGTTCCTGCAGACTAAAACTCTCTCATACTTTCAATGTATTGTGCTAAGTTTGGCAAGAGTCAGCTGTCTGGTTTTATTTTGTACGTAGACTGTAAACATTTTAGGGGGTAAGATTAAGGTTGTATGCATTCTTGGAGGAAGATGATCCTATCTGTTTTTGTAGCATATATAGCAAAGTCAGATCCTATTTTATGAGGGTGCTAAATGTTCTGCAAATACTAAATAATGCTGATATAAATAAATATATTATTTATTAGTTTGTAATGTAATTCCTGTTCATCCTTGTTAACCCATTCATTAGCTCTATTTCACTGAAATGTTTCTTGATTTCTTCCAAGATTACAGGGAGGATTAACAGACCTTAAAGAAATTGATAATGTCAGTCGATAGTGAAACTTAAGGCCCACTTCCAGTGTAACCTGGATATTTATGAGGACTTTTGAAATGCAGAGGCATGATGAAATGCTACAAAGAATTGCATTCAATACATATGGAGATTTCTTATGTAAGGACACACAGATATGTACTTGGCATCACTTCACAGGCAATACTTTCACTACAGGCTGTTAGAATATCTACTTCCATGAAAATTTTTTATGCTGTAGGATCAGACCTAGGTTTACCAAATGCATGAAAACATGGTAGATTTCCTTTCATTGCTACAAACCAGCTTTGCCCACTCTCCTGTATCTTGCCATTCAAAAAATCTGAGCTCTAAACAAACAGGGTATACAAATTTGAAATGTTTATATCTCTTTCTCTTCTCCTTGTAGTTCATTACCTTATGAATATAACTCTAGAAATTAGTTATGATTAAGAGAAATTAAAATGAATTAGCAGCTAAAACTAATTAAATAAGAATAAGTATTAGGATAAATAGATACCTATTTTCTACTTGCTGAATTTCACATACTTGTGGAATAATATTCCAGAATTATTCTCTTCTCTTCTCTCTGGTGACCAGTGACAGGACCTGAGGGAACAGCATGAAGTTGTGTCAGGGGAGATTCAGGCTGGGTATTAAGAAAAGGTTCTTCACCCAGAGGGTGTTTGGGCACTGGAACAGGCTCCCCAGGGAAGTGGTCACAGCACCAAGCCTGACAGAGTTCAAGGAGAGTTTGGACAATGCTGTCAGACACATGGCACAAGTCTTGGGACTGTCCAGTTCAAGACCACAATTGGACTTGATGATTTTTGTGGGTCACTTTCAACTAGGGTGGTCTGTAGTTCTGTGAAAAGAAATTCTGTGCTCATGCTTTCTGAGCAAAACCAATATCCAGTCTTGAATTTTAATAAATTAATTTTAAATACTTCTGAAGAATTTTTGTTACAAACTCTAAAATTTTCGTATTTTTATCTGCAAAACTCAAGCACAATATGAACCAGTTCATTAGAAACATAGGCTTGTTTTTGTCTCACAGGAAGCTAGGCAAAACTGCCATTTACTTACCAGCTTTCTGTGCCATGTAGTATGAGTGCCTGTCACCCAGACAATTAGTTCATAACCTGTGGAATGTATCCTGTATTCTCTTGTGTGTCTGTGTGTGTGAGATGGCTAACATCTGCTGGCTGACTAATTAAAGACTCAGTTATGGTTACTTGATGTGGTGAGTCTTTGCTAGAGCAGAGGTAGGAGTAGTACCAGTTTATCCACCCAACTTTGAAATAGTCAGCACTGATCTAGTGCATAAGGAGCTAAGCTTGCAAACTTCTTGTTTTTGGAAGCTATGTAACTAGTAACCTGGTCACAGTGCTGTACGTGTGCTTCTCAACCTGAATCTGAAAACAATGGACTTAATCTTCAATTTATGTAAATTTGAGCAGTATCACTGTTATTACTGAGTTTCAACCAGCTTACAGTAATGAAGAAATTAGGCTGCTTATTTAAGAAATCAGTTTACCTGTTCTTAGTATGCATGTTTTCTCAGTTTAAAGAAAGGAAAAATACTTTACATGATTAGAGATATGTCATGGGTAGAATCTCTTGAACGAAACATAATCTCAATTAATGACTGAGGTGACTTTCTAAATGAATGGAAAAACAATACTTTCAAAACAGTCCATTCTTCCAATATTGCCTAACTGGAGTGATCTTTTACAGAAACTCAGTTGTGTCAGAAACCTAGTCAAGTTTGGTAGCAATGTGGCAGTTCAGAAAAAAAGCTGTTCTACCAAAATCTCTACTTGTGTTAATATGCATGCATGTTCACTGGGCCATATGTTGGACAACCTTCATTTTGTGAATATAACTGTAAAAATCTTTAGAAGTTTTTTAGGTGTTTTATCTTGAAAAGCAGTACTGGTACTGGAGTCTGTCACGACCATACAAAGTCTAGCAATGTGGTCAAAAGGCTGGCTCTATTTAGGAATACCAGGCAGAAGGTTTTCTTTGGTACCAGTATTTCATCTGTTGTGATCTAAAGCGAAATTTAGTGTATTGTTCACAGCATTGTAAGAATCTGATACCTTCATTCTTAGAAAAGCAGTTAAAAACAGAAAGGCAAATCCATAATGAGTTTAATCATCTACATGAAATATCCAGGGTGGAAGTTATTTCAGTACTCTAGTTGTTAAGTTTTTCTGTCATTCACTTAAGCACTCAGTTCTATGGTGGCCTTTTTAGACCTTCGTCTGACCTTGGGAGTAAGATAGCTGCTCCTAGAAGTAAATGTCTGGACATTGGAGGTAACTGTATGACTTTTTAATCTGTTCTTCATTGTTCATTCACACAAAACTATGCACACCTGCATGACTTTCATTGTCCTTTGATTTCTTTCAGAAAAGAGGTTAATTTAGTCCTGAAAGGTCACAATGAATCAGAATGTGGGGAAGACCATGAGTATTTTCAAATAACAATGATGCAGACAATTAGCTCTGCCTCCACAGTGTAACATCCAATATTTTTTCTCTTTGCAGTGTTTGGCAATTAAAATTACTTTGTCATAGGGATCCTACCTTTTAACAGTACAATGCTTTAGCTGTTGGACTAATTTCATACTCCTTTGCTGTGGTGCAGAGGAATCACCTGTAAACAAGATAAGAAAGAAATTGAGGGCAATGGTGGAAACATTCACTGGGAAACTATCAGAAAGCTTAAGAAATAAGCCTTACTTCGATCAGAAAGGACTTAAATTCTCAGATCTGAGAGAACAGGGGAGGCTCAAGATATGTATCGGATAAAGAACTCAGTTCCACTTGAAAAAAGAAAATGTGCTGGTGGGTTGAAAAAGAAATTTGACATTCAAGTGTTATAGGAGATTTGAACTTGGAGGTCGCCAGTATGGAAAGATTTACACACCCATACGAAACCTCATTTTGATAGTGACAAAACTAACATCTTTGTAATGGATTGCAGAGAGCAAGGGAGCTAAGTGTATGTAATGCAGTATGGATTGGTATAGTTTTTTTGGTGAGAAATTATAAGGAATTTGAAAGTTTCATTGTTCCATAGTTGTGTCAGTTCTGAAGTTCAACATAATCGTGACTGTACAGATATGCTCTGTCTACCTTAACCACTAGGCAGACAGTGTAGCCTGATTGTCTGCAAGGTCTATGTAGTTACTTTTTTGCCTGCTTGAGGGATCTGTGGCTAACAGTTAATTGTACTGCCTTGCCGTAATTAAAACTGACTAGAACATGTGTATATGACTGTAATTACAAGATTTACTGCTGTATGGGTAAACTCAAAGGTGAAGGATGCTTTTGACACTATTTAAAGTGTTGGGGTTTTTTTTTGGTGCTGTAAACAAGCACGTGTTAGCCTTATGCTCTCAAATGCAAAAGCATTCTTTCAATTTTTCATTTTCATTTTTCTCCTTTTTTGCTGTGGTAAGTCATAGAGTCAGCTCTATAAATTCTGGGTTTTTTTACATGACTGGTAATCTGTAGCCTTGCTCTGAAAGCATGATTATTTCATTGAAAAAACAACATAGTTTCTTAATTATAGTAGGTGAAGTATGTCTTTTGTAAATTAAGCTACCTGAAGATTTTTTTCTTGTATTTCTTTCTTCTGAATTTATATTTATAACACAAAATAATTTACTAAAAACCTGGTCCTCTATACACTATATTAATTTCTTTATTCTTGGTATCTACATATCTGAGCATATAGCTCTTTGTGTCTAGGAAGGAATAGTTGCAAACATTCTACTACTCTTGTCCTAGTAACATGGAACAACTTCAGAGAAGCTACTACATTCAATAAGTAAGAACCTTATAAATAAACAGAAAACACATGGTTAGCTCATTGTGTTTGGAGCTTCTGATACCAGATGGAGTATCACAGGTTGGAGTTCCTTGACGAGTAGAGGCTCCTGCATTGGGAAGACTGATAACTGTACTTCTTTTCACTCTACCCAGCAGATACATTCCTGTATACCCATGCACAACTAATTACATAATCACAACAAAAGGCCTTTGTATATAGTGTTGTTATGCTACAGGCTGATACAAAAGTTAAGCGTGTTTGTATCAATTTACTATGCTGCTGTCTGTTGAGGAGGGAGAAAGCACACAAAGGTTTAAACCTTTCATTCTTAATCATTGGATAATCATGGGGTTAACACCAAACACGTAAAAAATACATCTGGTACTTCAGTGGGCTGATTTTCATCTCCGTCAGTAATAATTTTATATTAATTCTTCTCCCCACCTTCCTTTTGTTTTGGTACTATGTATTGTATTAAATTGTATTGCTATTATTACAGTGAGAAGTTGAGTACTGAAACCAAAAACTTCAAAGATTTTTTTTTCCTGGAGTTTTTTGGAAGCTGTCTACTTTTAAAAGAGGATTTGTTTTACAAGAGCAAGCATCAAAGTCTAACTTCTCAATATTTACTGCTAACTCTAATTAGAATTTTTTCCAGTTGTGTGTGCCAGCTTATGACACAGTAATATGCCAAATTATTGAACAACCAGAAGCTGCTTTTCTAAAGGCATTCAGTGAAGGAACAATACATGTAGTAATTGATTCTAGTGATTTATGAACAATACACAAATTCATTCAAGAGGTTTTACTATTATTTTATGAGAGGCCTTGCATGTTAAAGAACATAAAGATTAAATTACAGCTTTCCAGACAGCCCTTGGGAGCAAGCAACTTTTATACACACTGAAATCAAAGCTTTCAAACACTCTTAATTTTTTACTAAAGATATGTGACTGATATACTGGCAGTATAATAATATGTAAAGATCTTATTTTTCCTTAAATTTTTACTTCAGTAGACCTGAGATTCATCTTGGTTTAGGTTATCCCTCTGCCCTATTTGACCATTAATTTCTGCTTTTCTATCGCTTTTTATCATTTATTTTTTCATGAAATGAGCTATTTTTCAGCTTTTTTCTTATTCCTGTCTGTTCTTTTTATATTTATTGGATGTTTCAGGCCAGCTGTTTTGAGTTGTGTTTGGTGACCTGCCGTATCCATTGCATCCCCAGTTTCAGTAACCTAACCTCATGTGAATTTGTGTCAGTAGCTTCAGTTTTGCTGTGAGAAATTTATTTCTGGTTATATTTTTATATTCAGAAGGAAAAAATCAGAAAAAAATTAAGAAGTTTTGCAAAAATGGAGATTTTATTCTACCTTTTATATTCTTTCTGTGAGCAGATTGTAGCTTTGATGGAGTGCAATGGCTGATCACTTGGTATTTCCTACATTTTGAATAGGCCATTGAGATTCAGACATACAGAAATATGAATCCATTGACGGAAAACCAAGGTTCTCAGTTCTCTTCACAAATGAACAATCTGCAATTTTCAGGTATACATTCAAGAGGTTGCTGGAGCTTGATGCGGAAAATACAATTTCCTTAAATCTCTAATTTCTGAACGTGCATATTAGATCTAAACATGTCTATACATATTTAATGTTACCTAGATGAATATTTTAAGTAACTGTTATAATTAACATGGTTTCTTAATTAAAGCATTCAATTCTATTATTTAAATGGACACACACAATATTAATTATATACCACTGATTTGAATTACGATGCAGGGTGATACATTTTGCGGAAATAATTTATTACCATTTATAGAAGATAACCACTTTGAGTACATACCTCTTAGTGTCAAAACTAGCAGTTCTTACTCAGTACACTTCTGCAGTGTGAGTTCATGTCTTTAGAGAAAAGAGTGTTAATTAAACCAACATTTTGCAATACTGATACGCAAAGGACTGCAGTTTTCAAAGACTAGTAAGTTTTTCAAAGAGCTACCGATGTCCACTAACACTTAAATTTAGATTTGAGTGTGGTTTGTTTGTTCATTTTTGTTTTCTTTGCCCTGATAGAAGTGTCACCCGTGTAGTAAGTAGATACGACTTAAACTGGAACATTTCATTCAATGCATGAGCACAAATCCCTACACAAATTTTGTAAATACAGTGGCGGTAACGACTGTAATACTCCTCCCTATGTTTTGTGACATAATCTAAGTAGCATAATCCTGGAAGTAAGTAAATTGAGACATGGAGGTTAAGTAATTTGCCTGAAGCTAAACAGCAAGCAATTAACAGAGATGGGATTAGAATTACAAAGTTTTGGCTGTCAGCCCTCTCTTCTGTCCAAGAGCCAGCTGCCACTTTCAGTGCTTTTGGCTTCCAGTTCTATCTCTTGAGACTGAACTTCAGTGAATTTGTTTTCTTCATACTACTCACATATGAACTTCTAAGGAAAGTAAGACTAGGACTTACTATTTTTTTTTTTAATTTTTATAGTAGTTGTAAAGAACGTATCTGCCTTCGCAAGAAAAATGAAGAATGAGATCCTTCTTGGTAGTCATATTCTAATAATTTCTACTTTTCTTTTAAAGATGGGCATGAATCATGCTTTCTAACTATGACAGAGATTTCAGAGTGAAAATCTCAATGACAGGGCAAATGTAATTTTTTTCTTTATTTATTTTAAGAAAAAGGGCTTTATTGTGTCCTACAAAGTCTTGTGTCCTTCTTTTAATAGCCCTTATTAGGCTGATATTCAGCCCTGACTGAATATCAGCTGTATGAAGTGTTACGATTTCTTGGTATCTCTTTAAAAAGGAAGAATAAATATATGTTAAAAACAGAAGAATGGAGGGTATCATTAGTGAGAGATAGATGAGATAGGTGTAAGGGTGTAGGGACAGCACTGTGGGTTGGGATTATCTACTTAGATACATCATTAACCACTAAAAATTACATTAAAAATCACTGAAGTAACATGACTAACCATGCAAGATTCTTGTAAAGCAAGTGTAATGTTATACAAGATATTGAATAATTGTATTTTCAGTGATTTTAGGTAATAGGTGGCAGAATAGATGTCCTTGTATGAAGTGCTATTACATATCAGAGTTAAAACAGAAATGAACATCTAGTAATTGGAGGTTTACCTTTATGTGGTGATACGTTTCTTTTGATTATGTTTCTGCTTTTTAATCAAATCCATGATCTGGCAACGCCTCTGTTGTGCATATCTTTGTATGAGGTTTTAGTTCTCATATTCTTGCATGCTTTATAATATGCTTTAGATTTATGCTGGCATAATTTTGCTAGAGACAATCTAGAACAATTCAGCTCCTGTAGAAGTTTGTGGAGCAGATGAACCTTGAGTACCTTACCAGTAGTATTTCTTACATTTTTGCAGTGCATTGTCCTTAATGACAACAAAATGTGGCTGGAATTTATGGCAGGACCTATACGCAGTAGGACACTGAAAATACAGTGCCAAAAATACTGCCTGTGTAAATACATTCGGATCAGTGCTTTTATGTCTGCATGGCTGTATCCCAGAGCAGGCTGCTTGTACTGTGTTAACTGTACTGATGTATCGTAAGTGACTTGTAGACAAGGAACTGGGACAACCCACTGGGGCCTTTAGTCACTGAATCTTTTTTAATATCTATAAACAGTTTTCTGACCTAGTTTATGAATGTCTGCTTATGCATCAGCAGTGCATCATCCTATGGGCCATGATAACCTGTCTTACAGTACAGCTGAAGGTGGGCTGCATGGCATAGCTCACAGAGCATTGCTGGTAAGAGGAGTATGTATTCTGTCTACTTGGTTAGACATTTAATTTAGGTTTCATGTAATTGATTCATGTAGGTAAATGGTAAATGTTGGTTTATAACTAGTAGAGGGAGGTGTTAATCAAGTTTTGGTACAAAGCAGGCCTAACTTAGTAAGAGGGGAAGAGACTTATGAGTCTCTACTAACTAGGTTTTTAAATTATTATTATTTTATATCAGCCTTAATGATACTGTCTTTTTTTACCAGTTTAGCTCAATAAATTATGCTTATGTCAAGTCATGTCATCTCCTAATGCTGTTTTGCAAGTAGAAACTCATCTTCAGCCCCTTAATGCCCCATATTGCATATGTTCATATGGGCTGTGAGATTTGATTAGGCACAAGCATACTTCTGCTTGAATAGGAGTTGTGAGAATTTGCTTATATGGATGCCTTGTCAAGCATTAACACTGAATCGTATTAGTATGTAGAGTCAGTATTATTACTAGATAGTTGATTTTGCTTTCACAGTCAGTAATCAGCAGTTTGCCCTGTGTATAAATGGCAAGGTATGCATTTTGTTGTTTTTAGATAAATAAAATATGAGTGGAAGTTTCACTTAGTTGTTACAGTGCTCCAATTTTATGCTTCCTCATTTTGGTACCTGTATTTTGAGCGTTTTAGTAAGACTGAAACGCTTCTAAAGGTCATCTTTCTAGTCATAACCCAGATATTCTGAGTCCCTAATTGAAACCTGTAGTGTCTCATCATTCTTACCTTTCTCTTAGAGCAAAACTCTTTTGGAAAGAGATCAGCTTGCCTGGCATTTTAAAATCCAGTGCTTCTTCTTTGCAGTTTGAAAAAGAGTGTCAGCTCTCAGTTACCAAATAATTCATATGCCGTCTGCAGACATTAAAATTAGAAAAAGAAGCAGTAGAGAGCTTTGAAGCGGAATTTCCTTTCGTTAAATTAGTGAATATGACAAGGTTATGTAATATTCCTGGGGGATAAAGTGGTGCACGTCACTAACCTTTTAGATTCAAGAGGCATCATGCTTTTTGTTTGTGGCTGAAAGAAGGCTTAGTACTGGATTAACTAGCAAGGTCCTCTTTCTAACTCAGGTAAATTAAACCCCACCTAGCTTTTACATATACTTTTGTGATAAATACTATGTATATACACAAGCTTATACCTGTTTGTTTTGTATTGTGCATTTGAACATGTGCTGGTTTATGATTTAAATATATGCAGTTGGGTTAATATAATGGATAGTGGGTTACTAGCGCTGGAATTCCTATAGGCATGGGGAAGAAAAAAAAGGGAGAATTCTTGGCCTCCTATGTGTTTACTGCACAGTGAGTATTACTTAGTCATATGTCTGCCATCTTTCAGTGCTCAGGTTAGTCAAACACTAGAACCAAGCATCCTGATTCTCTTTTCTTGAACTCTAGTATAAACCAGAATTTTTGTGTACAAACAACTGAAGAGACCCCGGAGTAAATAAGGGCAGATTTAGAAGCAGATGTATACCACTTTCGTTTTCTGTTGCGGTATTTAAATGAAGGCTAAACTTTGTATTTAAACTAAGGGGTATGTAGCACTGATAGCTAAAGCTGTGCACCCAGCCTGAGGAATGAAGGCAAGAGGGCATTCATGTGGGAGTAGGCCTGGCTTTGGGAGGTTTCTCCTTTAGTCTGATCATCCATGAGACTGACTCTGATGGCTCGTAAGCCCTGGCTTCCTGTTAGGCTTAGCACAGTATTGCTCTGACAGGGAAGTAGTTAATGGTTGGTCTGAGTTTTACACTAAATGTCCTAATAATTCATCATGAAACCAGCTTAACTTATTAGTAGCCTGCAACAGTTTTAATAGAAAAAGCACAGCAATAAATACTTCTTCAGCTTCTTTCTACTTCAAATGTAAGTATATTGATCTACAGTATTAGTAAAAGGCTTTTTTCACAGGTTTTTCACATAGGTTCTTCATATTTGCGAAAACCTTTTTCTTTCTCTCAGTTACTATAAGCTGAAAATGGACATGTGTGTGTGTGAATGATATTAGTTGGCAAATAAACGTCTGCTGCTGTCTGTGTTGGTTCGTATACCTCCCAGGTCCCTAGGGCTCAGATAATGTCTGTCTCTAAAAAAGCATACATAATCCACAATGAAATGAGCTGGTAACAAGGTTTGCAGAGCTTACAGGTACAAATTAAATATGTGCTATTTTAACATTAGACCTTTTGGAAATGTAACCTACCTGTTTGACTTGAGAGGCCTTGCTTGTAAGTCTGTAATTTGATTTTGTGTTTCAGGGAGAAGTGAACCTAATGGTCAGCCTAATAAACTGACACTGTGCATTGCAGGAAATTTGAAAACATAAAATATAGGGTTGACTTTTCGTATTTTCCTTGAGAGATCATCAAGTAATATTTTTATTTTTTTGAGCTGCTTGCTAAATCTGTAGGGTGTGTATGCTTTGGCAGATTGAAGGTTGGGAACTGGAGATGACTGCAGAATTGGAAAAATAGCCCTAAAGAACCAACCAGAAACCTCCCTCAAAAAACAGTCCTTTGTTCTGAGTGCTTTTGCTTTTAGAAGAATACATGTTGCAGAAAGAAGGTGGGGAGATGAGTGTTTCAATTATATTATCAAGATTTTATGAGTATTGTAGGGGCTGAGTTTTTAAGATGATGATGTGATGCCTGTAAAGTGAAATAGCTTGATTTCCTTTACCCAGACTTTTGGGGAATGTGTATTTGTACCTGGAAGTAGTTTCTGTGAACGAAAGGGATCAAGATTTTCAGGTGGACTTCATTGGCATGGCTGAAATGCATTTAATAGTTCAAAGATACAAAACTGATAATTTTCATTCACAGGATAATAAAACTATTCAGCTGCTCAGGGTGTGATGATATTTGAAGATTGTGTTGTTGCTATTCTTCTTGCTGAAGGATGTTAAGGCAGGTGCAGTTTTAAGAGGTTCACAGTGAGAAAGAAAAATTTCACAGCTTGTGACTGACAGACAAGAGCTTTTACGAACGTACTGCTTGTTAACTTAAGAATTTCTTTATGCAGATTTCATGAATACAAATTATTTCTTGTCCTTATAGAAATAAAAACTGACTAGCGTTCTCACATAGAGTGAAAAATTTGGGTCCTCTCTAAGTGCAGGTTAGAATTAAGGTGAAACAATTACTTGTAACAATGATCAGTCTAACTGATGTCACAAATTATTACTAGGGAGTAAATTAGCAGCAAATGCTGTAAGTAAGTGTGTTTTGAAATTTCTATTAAGTAATTTTCTATTAAGTACTATGTATATGTTTTCTAATATATTAACTACTGGAGGAATTGTGAAAATAATAACAAATCATATAATTTTTAATACATCAGTACAGTATCAGACTGAGATTATGTGCAACATTTGCCTATTTGTTCATTTTTACCTGGACAGGAATCTTCACCACCTTCACCATCATTAAATGTCAACCAGTCTATGGCCTTTTTATTGAGAGGCCTATAAGTCTGTGGAATGCGATGAGTGTTGCAGAATGGGAAATGGGGTGAATAAAGGAGTTTGTTTGGTTTGGTTTGTTTCAGTTTGTGGGGTTTTTTTTGTTTGGTTTGGAGATTTTTTTGTGGTTTTTTTTTTATTCTGTTTATTTAGATTTTTACTGTGTGTCAGAAAATTCTGAGCATGTAATTTGACATGGGAAGAATTACTTCAGAATTTTTTACTTGGAGTGAGTCTGGTCACGTACCCCCTGAAACTTTGTGCTGCTAGAGCAGTAATATATAAGGGCTCTACACTAAGTGAAAATTATTTTTGTGATTGTATGTGTGCAGTGTTCCAAAGTGCATGGGCACCGGCCAGACCCCATTGTTTACTCTGCTCTCAACCTGAAAACATTTAATGGGAACAGTTGTGATTATCATCTTCCAACTTTTATTGCTACAAAATGGAAAATGAAAAAGTTACTGTAATTTTTAAAGAGTCTCCTCAAATATGTGTAAATTTATAAGCAAATGGGGCATTTGAAAGAAGGGTTTTTGCATTTTCAGTTATTTCTGATGTGTTTATTCACCCTTGCTATGTATGCTTACAAAGGATACGATATGATATGATTTATGGCAATTTTTATTCCAAGCTAGTAAAATTTTTCTTATTTCAGGCATATGATGACGTTTAATCTTAAATTGAATTATTTTATACTAGGAACTTCTGTACACCCCAGAGAATCTAGAAACAAATGCATTAGGCTCTGCATCCTCTGTGTACTTGTCCATAGTAAGTCCACGTGCTGAACTAGCTGTAGTTGGTCTGCAGACATCCCCTTAGCTCTCACTTCAAAGAAGGTGAAGTCTTATCCTCGTATTCACCTTTTCATTAGAGGAGTATGTCCATAAAAATGTCTCTACACAAGAATAGTTTGCAGTAGCTGTGGAAAGAAGGGGGCTGAAGTAGTAATTTCAAAAGTATTTTGTCAGACATTTTATTTGAGTGCAGAGGAAAAGTATTACATATCCTTAAAGCACAGCACAGAACAGAACAGTAACTTTAAAATGTTTAATTCTATAATACGATGAAATGTGAATTAATTCATTCCATTCACTATTTCAGAACTCTACTTAAACTTTAAAAAGACAATGTGGAGGCGCAGAAGGGAAGAAAGAACTGTCTTATGCTCGTGCCAGGATATTCAAATGTTCCAATCAAAATGAGTTATTTTCATGTCATGTTACAAATATATTTTATGGAGCCCTAATGTGCAAAAAAACTTCACTTGTATCTGAATAGTGGTAAACTACCTTTATTTCAGAAGTTCCTGTGCCCCCTGAGGCAACAGCTTGACTGTTCATTGAAGCAGCAGCCTAATTTCTATGGGTTTAAACTCTTTAAAACAAATAAATGCAAACTCAGTGTATTTTAAGATGAGCTAGCAATAAATTCAGCTTTCCTTCCTATATTAAGAGTGTAATTTGCAGTGGTTTAGGAGTTGTCTCTTCGGCTTCTCAAGAGTCCCAGCAAGAAGTGCATACCATGTAGCAGATGGTGGGAGCCTGCGGCTCTTGAATGACAAGGCCTGTGGTACTCTTTAGAAGTCCAAGTTACGGATATCTTCTGCTCTAAATTTTTTTTTTTTTTTTTTTAGCTTGACAAGGTATCAAAAATCATTATTAGTATGAATATATGAGTAGGCACCGGTATATAAACAAGCAAAACTTGGGTGTTCTTGCATTTAAAAGATAATATTGCAGCAATTTTGATTATGCCCTCAGGAGAATTCACGTGCAGAACTATGAGATGCTGATTTTAAATGAATTTCACTTATTTTGTTTTAATTACACTTCTGTTATTTTAACTGCATTTATTGAAATGTTAGCAAGTAAAGTTCCAGAAGTGCTGAAGACTGTGGTACCATAGTTGGTAACATATTATATCTTATTTTTTTGGCAGTTTAATTGCAGTGTAAGTTTCCCATATAGATTGTTGCTGTGCTTAATGAACGTGCTGCAGAGAGTTTTTCTTGATCTATGCACTGCTGTTGTTAAGGGAGATCGAAAATAGTTGTCAGTTCTCAATCAAAATTGCCCTCGTGTTAATAACCACAACTGTGTGTGCAGTTTAATTGTGTTTGCTATCAGAGTGCCTAGCAGCGTAGGTCACAATCAATGTCAAGAAACTGACAACATTAATTGTGGAGATAATTTGTGTCAAACCTTAATTAACAACTCTTATAAAGGCAACAAATACTACTTTTCATTTTTGCTTCTGCTGGCTTGTGATTTCGCATACCCTTACACTGCTGGTGGTTGCTCTACATGTAACAAGATGAACATATTGATTGAGTAATAAAAAGAGGGATTGCATAATACTTACCTGTCTCCATGGCAGATAATTTTATAAATTTATTTATGTTCTAATAATAATTTATCATCTCTGATACCATATGATACCTGAAAGATAATTGACTTATTTCCAAGATTAGGTGTTGGAGGAGAGTTGTGGCAATATTTTTTATAGGAATTACTTACTTATGTAAAAGGAAGCTTTGACCAGATACATACCTTTTTTTTTTTTAGCTACGTTATGGTCTGAGTGAAAGACAAAGATCATTCCAGTTCCCACTGATACTGGATTGTGAAGCTTTTTTATTGATGCAGATAGTATTAGTCACATCATACAAGAAAACAGTTTTTATATACAACCTTAAACTTTTGTTTTCTTGTAAAATGTCCAGAAGTTGAAAATTGTGTCATTATGTTCAACTGCCCTTGTTTTCTGTCTCTAATGCTACGTCTCTAATGCTACATGGTCAACAAACGACAGCTTTACTAATTGTTGGTCCAGCAGCAATTTAAATAGTACTGCAAAAATACTGGTTTTCAAGTAGCTGGAGCCATGTTAAGTATTCAGCCCTATTTCTGCAACTCCACAGTGCAGACAATAACGCTCTGCAGAAGCTAGTGTCGAATTTCTGTGAAGGAGTCATGGCAGCTGTAATCCTTTAGTCCTTTACCAGGTTTGGGACAGTTCTACATGAAGAAATCGTTAGAAAACTGGTTGTACCTCTAACAGCAGTTAAGTTTGGTGGAAGATTTTTTATTTTATTTGTTGCTATGTGTTCTATTTGCTCTTTATAAGCTACTATACATAGTTACTGTGTGCTGTTGGACTTCCTCATGAAGTGTTTCTCTTTCAGTGGCTTGAGTTCTAACAGTGAATTCACAAAATGTGAAAAAAAAAAATTAAAAGAGAATGGCAGCACGTCATTTTTCACTTGGTGGCACACGATCGCAACTTGTGCCACAGAATGTCAGTAGATTGGATTCAGTCTCTTTACACAGTGCTGAGTTAAAACATTCATAGAAAGGGTTCAAAAAGAGCACTTTTGGTGAAACCCAGATGTTCTTCATCAGAATATATTTTTGTATTTTTTGTGGTCCAGACATAAAGCCTGTGACTTGGGAAAGGATTTCTAGTTTCTTCGCTCTAAGTGTGTTTTATTTGCTATGGTTTTGGCAATTTTTGACATCAGAGAAGTTCTTCCATTATTTCCCCATGGCAGTAGTGGTACACTATACTGCTGAGATGTGCTCTTGCATTTGGGTTTAGGTACATTTTCACCAGGAAAATTAGCAGAGCAGGTGCTTCTAGGACGGTTGGGCATTCTGAAATGTTAAAAACTAAGACATTTTCCTGACACTCCTATTAAAGAAAAGAGCATGCAGCTTTTCAGGAACATAGAATTTTTTAAAAAAATCCTTTTTTACATTAGAGTTAAGGTAAAAAATTCCCCTAATTTCATTTTGTAAATTGGCATCTTGGCATTTTAAACTATTTCAGGACTTCTTCCAGTGTTGCATAAGTGCATGGCTGTAGGCCACCGTGTTTCTTACGTTCAGATAAACGTGCTGACAAGAAATGGTGCCTATGGAAAGACCAGTTTTGCAGAATAAGGGCTTAGACATCAGAACTAAAGAGCAGCAACATAGAGATGAAAACTAGTACAGTAGAGGTACACACCTGTCAGAACTAAGGAAAGTGAAGAAAAGGGAAGAGGTAGGCAACATAAAGGAGCAGGCTGCTGGTATTTGAAGATGAGAACACAAATTAATTGCAACAGGTGCTATAAAGCAACTGCTAGTCAGGATGGCTTCATAGCAAAGACCTGGATTTTTTACTGTTTATTGTCCCTAAGTTCTCACCTCATATCATTTAAATCAGTATCTGAAGGTGTATTGGATCTCAAGAAATTTTTTTGCTAAGAAAGAGAATGATTTAAATATTTACGGGAATTTTTCAACATTTTTGTTCTCTGTGTAGATGTAATCTCACAGATTTCAATATTTTATCTTTAGGAGTTGTGTCTTGTGTTGCTCTAAGTTTGAAAATTTTGTCTTACCACAAGTCAAATAATAAATTAATTTTGATTTGTTGTAACAGAAATAAAGAGAAAAAGAATAATTAATTAAAATGACATTTCATACTTTCAAAACTGTTTCTCCGTTTTTCTCTCCTCTCCTGTTGTTGCAGTAGTTGGATTTTTTTTTAGTTCTCCTTTCTGACATAGAATTCAGGAGTGAACAGGAGCTGTACACAAAACTGTGCCCGAGCATAAATGTCTCTTCTGTTAGTCCATTCTGCCTGGACTCTTAGTAATTTACCTCCACCATGCAAAATTACAAATGCTTTGTCCTAAATGTCACTGATTTTAGTGTCTCAAAGGTGAGAATCCTGTTTTCATGACACCCTGTGATTATAGCATCAAGTAGTGAATTGTGATATTATTCCAGTTGATTGATGAGCTCATTTTGCAACAGAAGTCAAATTGGATTTTTTATTTATAATGGTGATAAAATATAATATGTGATCTTGCTATTCCAGTGCCATCAGATTTCGGGTTTAATATAAATTTCACTAGTAAAATCTGTAAGTACTTTCCTGACCTTTAGGGTTTTTTTAATAATGCTTTCTTTCGCAGGTGAATGATATCACTGGAAAAACAAAGCAGTTCCTTCTTTTTAAATTTTGAAATCTTGATGTGACTTTTTAAAAATTTATTTTTACTTCTTGGATTAATTTGGTTATTTTTTTTGTTTGTTTCAGCACCACCAAAGTTTACAAGAACTCCTGTTGACCAGACAGGGGTTTCAGGAGGAGTTGCCTCATTCATCTGTCAAGCCACAGGAGATCCAAGACCTAAAATTGTCTGGAATAAAAAAGGAAAGAAAGTCAGCAATCAGAGATTTGAGGTATTAGGTCCATTGTTCTGTTCCTCTGAAAAACATTTTATTCCAGCCTTGTTTTTAATCCCAGTATGTGTGCTTTATTAATAGTGATTTAGCAAAATCGAATTAACTATCAGGGATAATTTGGTGGGAGCAGTCTCAGGAACTTTTTAGTTTTCAAAACTGGTTATGCATAGAACCATTAAAGAGAAAACTGCTGCTGCTGTTTTCTAAGCTAGCATGGTTGAACTGAGGGGCTTTGTGGTGCCTCTGTTCAGTTTGCTGTCTCTTGAAGGAGCTGCTGGGGACATGAGCTGAGCAGTGATTGCTGTCTCCGAAAGCAAACCACCTCCTTTTGTGACAAGGTGCATTGAGTAGTCCTAGTCTTTGACTGCTTCTGCTGCCACAATTGCTTACCCCTGTTGAGGAGTGAGATGAAAGGGGCACTGTAGTTCCTGCTGCTGAAGAGGGAAAATAAAACTTGCTTGCTTTTGATTCTTTTCTTAACAATAAATTAGGAAAAGGCTTAGAGAAAGATGTTTCTCTCCACAACCTTCAGTTAAAGGAAAAAGTGAAAATTATCTGCTCAAAGGATTCTGGTTATTTGGGGGAACTAAGAAAACAAGAATTATTCCCTCTTGTAGTGGCAGGAATAGTTAATGTCAGATACGGATTGACCTTTAACATGAAGAAAAAACTCAGAAAATGGGGGAAAGCTTTTAGAAGAGATACCAAAACTGGCGCTAAGAGTGTGCAATTGTCTCTTAAATGTTTTCAGTGTTAGATACTTCTGTTTGCTTAAAAACAACTGTTCTAAGGTTAATGATTTGTGTATAAAACAGTTGTGACATGCATTTTATGAGCAAATTATCTAATATATAGTTATTAACAACTGACTGAATATCAAAGTCCTGGGTATTAATTTGAAGTAGTGTTTGTGAAGATTGCTTGTCCTGGATTTCAGGTTAGATTTTTTTAGAAGAACTGCATTTCTTCTATAAACCAAATTTATTTTAATAATTTTTTCAAAAAATACCTAAAGGCATTGGAATTTTTTATTTAACCATTATAATTTTGGCTTGTGTATTTACTACAACATGAAAAATAAAATCATGAATTTAAATGTTACCTCCTAGTGCCAAAAACTGCATTTGCAGAGCATATGTGCAGCTGTAATTGGCTAGAGGGATTAACATAGAGTTTTTGTCAGAAATTCTACACAATTTATCCTCTTCTGTTCACAGAACTTTCACTCAAAGTGAATTCAAAACAGAGAAAGATTATGCATGTATATGTTTACTGTGTGTTATCTGCAATGTGTCATGGTTTATTTCCTTCTTATATGGCTTTCTAAGTACCTGTGTACCTGATTTTAGAGAGAATACGCGAAAATAAAGTAGCTTTATTTCCATTAAAATTATTTGAAAGTAACTGTCAAAAACGCCTTAAAATGTTTTAAAAATGCTTTTAGTGGACTGTTGAACAAACAATATAGCCAAGGAAGATGGAATGTATTTCAAAGAAATAGATGACACTTGCCAAGTGTTTTATAATTTTTATCATATCCACTGAGCAGAGCAGTTACAAAGTGTGGAGAGAAAATCATTATTTTAAGCAGCTTTTCTCCCTGTTCAAAGTAAGACCATTAATTCATGCCACGGAATCTCTAAGTAAGATAAGAACAGCAGTAGAAATTAGATTCAAAAAAGACGTATGAAACTTTTAGAAAACAAGAAATGTCTGAGATTGTCAGCTGAACCAATAAGAGAATAATTGGTTTGGTTTCTTTTCCTCTTCTTTCACAGTAATATTTTGTATATTTCTCTGAGTTACTTAAAGATACAAGACATCAAAATGTTTTACCTGGACACCTGTCTTCGTATAGTAAACACAGCTGGAAAGGACTCTAGTGGTCCGTCTGATCCACATGCTTTCCCAGGGATGCTGGGGGTTACTTTTTTATTATTCAATAAACTTGGACAGTCTCCTGCAGGGTTTCATGAAACTTGTCCTGATTATTTGTCCGCCGTGTGAAACCAGAACTCTTTTGCTGTAACTTCATGTACGTAACAATTGGGGAACATAAAATTTATTTCCTCTCTCTTGACTGCTTGTGTATTTGAACACCGTGGTCATTGAATGTTCTTGCTCACCAGCTAATTCTCACAAGTCAGTGAGAATAGTAGTGAGAGCTAGGCATTGCTTCTGAAATTAAAATCTACAGTAAGACCTTGTGCGTCTTTTCTGTTAATCTTTCAGCTTGTATTTATATTGCAGATATAGACTCTGAATCCTTTTTTTCTCCTCTTCCTTCAAATTAATTAAAATAATAGGAATTATAAAAATATGCTTTAAGTTGCTAAGAAGTCTTTTAAGAGGAACTTAAAAAGGAACAGAAAAGGGAAAAATAAAA
This sequence comes from Struthidea cinerea, assembly GCA_013397865.1. Taxonomy (NCBI): domain Eukaryota; kingdom Metazoa; phylum Chordata; class Aves; order Passeriformes; family Corcoracidae; genus Struthidea; species Struthidea cinerea. Next base: position 464,211 of record VZTI01002487.1, on the reverse strand, counting down.
GTTAAAAATTACGTCATTCTACTCTGTGTTCAAGACTGCTTTTATTAAAAAATCTCTGTCATAAAAAAAATAAAATCGCATTCAGTAGATGGGGAGGAGTTAGGAATTAACTAGCTGTGATATGCAGGAAAGGGGAGAACTCATCACATGAAAAATAAATCCCTTTTATGGTACATATTTTTGAGACATCAGACTTGATACTTAAATCTCTGCATTATTGCCCAATCCAATCTGCTGCAGTTGTTTTCATTGGCTGTCCAGATAAGTTTATTCAGCATTCAGGTTTAAACAATAGCAATTACTCTTTTTTAAGTATGTTTGTGAGTATTCAGATCAAGTCCTCACATTTTTTATCTCTAAATAGTTAGTCTGGCTGCTTAAGGACTGTGAAATGTTTCTCTCCCTCATAAATGTCAATTTATCAAGAATTTTAGTTATTCCTTTAATTGTGCTAACATCAGGTAGATATTTTGTGTTGTCTAGATTTGTTTAAGGCAATGGCTTTACTGAAAGAACAAGATAAAGTAATACATCCTGTGGCCTATCAAACAAATGTATTATCAAAAAGCCCCAGGGTTTTTATCTTATTTTCACCTCTCCCAATGCTAAGCAGAAACTGAGCAATTCCTACAATGAAAACAGTAAGATACAGGGGATATTTATCATCATTTCCAACCCCGGACTTTATATCTCTCTTATTCTCAACATGTACAGAGATCTCATAGGTTGCTTGTGTGTAAATTAGACAGAAAGAGACAAACGTATGTGCAGGTAGGCATATATGTAAATTGCTCTGTGCATGTATATATAGATGATGGGCAGATATTAATTATTTTGTGGAGAAAAACAAAATAAAAAATTGTCTGTCCTTTCTTTGTAAGTGCCATTTACCTGATGGTAATACTGATATCTCTCAGTGATTTTTTAGATTTCATTTTAAAAAAGTAGATTAAATAAATTACTGCTATTAATTATTAAGAAAGCTTTCCCAGTACCTACAGAGTGTTGCAGTGTTCACCAGTATTTTGTGTGATTCTGACTGCAGGTCAAGAAGGAAATAAGATCTGTTTAGTGAATTTTCTCATATAAAAGTTATTACTTCTTGTGTGAATATTGCAGTTTTAAAACTAAATCTTAAAAGTTTAGCCTTATTATTTAGTCTCTTAAGTGGTCACTTTGTTGGAGAAATGGACTTATGTTCTGGGGATTAAATACAAAGCTAAACTGAGTCCTCCTCTTCGGTTCAGAAATTGCAGACAGTTTTTGACTTCGGAGCCACGAGTGAGTGAGCTGCAGTCTGCAAGTAGAGAGGGAATATAGCTGGCAGCAATTAAAATGAGTGTAACTGGCATTTGAATGTAGAGTACTTTAGCTAAGAGAATGGAGAGGTATTGGTGGTGAACTTCAGAATAAGAGAGCATTAAATTACAGACTTGTTTCTTGTAGCCTTTGTTCACTGGGTTGTTTTGTTTTGTTTGTTTTTTGTCTTGTATTTCTTGAAGCTATATTAAAGTGGCCACTGAATATTCACTGAACAGCAGTGTTCCAAAGTGTTGCCTCTTAAACGTTTTCCCATATCACTGGTATTTTTCATGGTATATGAATTTGAAAAGTGAACCTGTCTTTGGTGACTGCAATACCAACAGCCCACTGTTCATGAACAGATTAGCTGAGGGATAGGTATTTGTAACAACATCTGTGACAGCTTTTGTTTCCTTTTATAGGTAATAGAGTTTGATGATGGATCTGGATCAGTTCTCAGAATACAACCACTGCGCACACCACGAGATGAAGCTATTTATGAATGTGTGGCTTCCAACAGTGTTGGTGAAATTAGTGTGTCCACAAGACTCACTGTTTTACGTGGTAAGTTCTTTCTAAACATAACTAATTTACTTCATAGCACTCAAAGTACTACACTGTTGTAAAATAGAGGATTCTATCTGGCGAAGTTAAATACAGTTCTTTACAAACGGACCTTACTATAGTCCTGATGCTGTTCATTATAAACTTCTTTACATAATACTTGACTACTACGTTTGTGACTTTTGACCATAAAATGGTAATGTGAGTATGTGGGGTATGGCAGATCAGACTGAAGAAAAGAAGTAAGAAATAAATGAAACAGGAGTGCTACGCACAAGAAGTTATTGTATCAATTACTACTCAAGACAACCACTTTATGAATGCATTTGATTCACATTTTAGTGCTGCCCTGGGTAGCTTAGCTTTGTTCGATCAGCATTTACACAGAAATTTGCTCAATTAACAGTGACCTTGAAAAGTTGCATGAACGGTTTTTAGATGATGTTAAGCTGCTGCAAAATTTCCCCCACAAGTCGCAATCATAAAAAAGGTGAAGGCTTCTTCCCCATCAAATATATGTCACCTGAGCTGTATTACTTCAATAAGAAGTTTTTCAAAACAGTAAAGGAAAAATTCATTTTTTCTATTCGTTCAGGGGTGAGGATATTAATGTACTGCCAAGCCTACTGTCTAGATAATACTCAGGGGAGAAAATACTACTAGTCAAACGACCTGAACATTTTATTTTGTCACCTGGAAATGAATAGACACTGGATTTGTAGACACTGCATGAAATATCACACTCTTCAGTTTGCAGGGCTGGTTTTATGACTGGAGATTACTGTCTTATATTTTGATACTACATGGCATTACAAGGTTTGCAGAATTACTAGGTGCCTGTTTATAGGAACTGAAGATGATTAAACAGCTTTACAGAATTTAGAGGAAAATTTGTGGAATGTGTAATTGCAATATGCTTTTTTATTAATCCTCTATCCCAAGCAATATAGGGTGACAAGAAGGTTTCTTTTCTCCTGTTATTCCCTGAAGTTGGATTTTTACTAGGAAAAAAAATTTCTGTAATTTTATTAGCTATTTTAATCATTACAGACGGTCCTGACATACACGTTGGAGACAACTAGTAACACTATGTGCATATATATCAAATAATAACTTTACGGGCGTACATATTTTTTTCTTAGGGGAAGTCTGATGTAAGCAAACCTTTTCAATATTTAAAGTTCTTATCTCTAATGCCATGATTGTTCCTTATATTATCTTTTAAAAATTCTTCCCAATCTAGCCAATGGAAATGGGAAGATTGATAGATTGATGTTTTAACAGCACTATGGACCTATTCTTAACTCCTAAGATAAGGTTTTCCCTTTATTAACTGATAGGAGCACTTTTTATGTACAGCTTCTACATTGTTGAACATAAAATGACATTTTTATATTCCATTAAAAGTTTTGCAAATTAAAGGGAGATGGGGAAAAGGAGCAGGGAAAAGCAAAAAAACTGTGAAAACTCAGGTGGAAACAGTATTCTTTGTCTTTTTAGTTTCTCGAAATGTATTTACAAGACATGTAAATGTATTTACTGGTCATGAAATGTGCATGCAAGTGTTTTGAAAGAGAGTGCTCTAAACCAAAGTTCTCGTTTTGGGTTTTGTAGAGAAGTAACAGCTCTCGTATCTCTCTACCAAGAACCACAGCAGTTGAAAAAGGCAGAGGGGGTGTCTGACTGTCAAAACTGAAAGGCTGTACAATGTGGTCTGTTTCTTTGCTAGTCCCATTGATTGTTTAATCAATTTCTTGTAAGGCATATGTAGCTTTGCTGCCTGTTTTTTGCTCTGTAGTAAGAGCAGTAATAGTGGCTCAGTGCCTGCTTCAGACAACACTAGTATTGCATTCTAGTTCAAAAGTCATACGTAATGATATACGTATGCAAATGACTAATGAACAAAACATTGGTTATGAAGTTAAAATTTAAATAAATTTCAATTTTTTTTTTAATTAAAACCAATGAAATATAAAGATTGAGCATTGTATCCAACCATAATACATAGGCTTTTGCAACTGCTGAAATATATTTGCCCCAGGAGTAGATTTATGGATTTAATCTGAAACTGGGGACGTACAAGAACTCATGAACATACTGTGACTGTGGATTTAGATAAAGGGGTAATATCAGAGAAAGCAAGGAGCCTGCAGAGAAACAGGGCATTATAAGGAAGTTCTGTTGGGGTTAAGATTTCGAATTGCTAAAAGTACAATGGTTTGCTGTATTACTTCCCAAGACACGGCATAATTCAGTGCTAAGGGCATTAGCCTGGAAGATAATTCTATTATTGCAAAGCCTCTACTTTGCAAACTTACACAAATCTTCACCTTGTACAGTGTGAAACAGTAGCATTGCGCAAAAACACTCCATTAACAGTGCCTTTTTGGGAAAGAGTGCCTCTGTGCCTCACATAGCTGCCATAGGAATAAATATATGTTGTAGATGTGAACAGGAATTAGCTAGATTTAATGAAATACAAAACAGAGTAGAGTGAGTTGGATCTGTGTTTGCTTATGCTTTACTCATCCCTGTGGTATGTATGTGACTCTGGATTGCAGAAGATGCCTGTGTAACTTTCATGTGTTCTTCTAACTGTTCTGCAATGGTTCTATCACAGACCCAGCTTGGCATTTGTGCCTCTTGCAAGATGTTACCCAGAGGAGGAAGTCAGAGTTTATTCACAGTTCAACCCACAAGTATTGCAACCCTGATATGGAATATCAGTGAAATCAGGGTAATTCCGGGAGCAGAAGTGTCTACCTATATTCATTTTGTTTGATTGATTGTTTCACAAATCCCAGCTTAACTGCTACAAATCATTTCCACAGCACGGAACAGCAACATTTTTGCTCATATGTCCTTACCTTTACCACTAAATTTGTCTGTTTTTCTATCTGTGGCAGGGTAGAGTAACTGTAGTTCCATGCATTACAGATATCACCGTGTTTTGTTAGGTTCCTGTACTATGACTAATTTGTAGTATTTGGGCCTCAAAGAAGTATGAATATAAATAAATTTTTAGCTTCTAGGTTTTAGAAGTTTACAGTGTGAGAAGGAAGAAGAGCAGAAAAGGCATCTACAGATGATAACATTTCAAGGCCTTACCAGAGACAAAATACTGGATCCTTTTTTCTGTTACTAGAGTAAATCAGGAAACATTCCAGGCTAAACTTGACCTTGTTAGGCTGAATATTGTGAGAGTCTGGACCAAGAATGAATGTCTGAGATAACTGGAAACTGCTTTTGATTTTCTGCATATAAAGAAGTTGGCTGCTTTCCAGGACAGATTCACCCGTATGAAAACGTTGAATTTGAAGGGAAACAAGGCTTGGAAAGAGAAGTCTGGAAGTTGCCTTTCAGACAAGAGGAGTCCCTGCTATTTATTTTGGAGCTCTTTGTTTTGCAAGTTTGTGTTGAGAACCATATGAGTGGAGCAGTGCTTTGATTCTTTTAGTTATCAGTGCTTAATACACATGCCTTTCTGGCCAAGAATGTCAGTGGTGTCCTGGGGGGCATTAGGAAGAGCATTGCCAGCAGGTCAAGGAAGGTGATCCTGCCCCTCTGCTCAGCCCTGGTGAGGCCACATCCGGAGTGCTGTGTCCAGTTCTGGGCTCCTCAGCACAAGAGAGACATGGAGCTGCTGGAGCGAGTCCAGCAAAGGTCTACAAAGATGATGAGGGGACTGGAGCATCTCTTGTGTGGGGAGAGGCTTAGGGAAATCATCATATTTTAGCCTGGAGACGACTGAAAGGGAATCTTATCAATGTCTATAAGTAACTGAAAGGAAAGTGCGAAGAACGTGCACCAGGCTCTTGTCAGTGGTGCCAAGCAGGAGGACAAGAGGCTGCAGGAAGAAAAACTGATGCACAGGAAGTTCCATATGAATATAAGGAAGAACTGCTTTACTGTGCAGGTTAACCGTGCACTGCAACAGATTGCTCAGAGAGGTTATGGAGTCTCCCTCACTGGGGATACTCAAGAACTGTCTGGATGCAATCCTGAGCACAGTGCTCTCAGCTGACCCTGCTTGAGCAGGGAGGTTGGACCAGATCCCACTGTGGTCCCTTTCAACCCTGCCTATTCTGTGATCCATGCGTAAGCTATAAAAAACAATAAAGTGTAGGATCTTCCTATACTCCGTAGACATTAGAGATGAAATAGCTTTGCTTTTATTGTCCATTCATTTAATGTTAAAGCCACCTAAATCTGTTTTTAGGTCTTGCAAATGGTGGATATCAAACATTTTCCCTAGTTGTAGAACAAGGGTTCTAGTGTCATATACAAGTCTATAAATTGTTCAGGAAGTAGGAAATAAGTGCTTCCTTCTAGTAAAGAAATCAGCAACAATTCTATTCAGCTAATTTTCAGGAATCCCACTTCTCATTTTTAAAATATTTTTTTATTGTTATTCCTTTGTAAAGTTTTGTCAAGACTGTGAGGTCATCAAGAAACCTTAGCTTCAGCTGCTAGTAAGGTATATGATTGAAGCACAGAAGTGTGCAGGTTTTAAGTAAGGATGTGGAGCACAATACCTATGTATATTCTAATATTGCTCCTGTTTGCTCTCTTTTCCTTGTTGTCTGGAAAGTAAAGAGAGAGACTACAACAGGGCATTTATGCGGAGGGCAGTTTGTCTTGACCCACAATTTTCACTTACTGTTGTTGATTATGTTGATACTCTGTTTTACAAAAATACTGACATACAGCGTTGGTGTACCATAGGCATTATGTAAAGCTGAAAGAAGTAAAATTTTTGTTTGAAGTGCCTAGGCTAGTTATTCCTTTTTATATTATTAAAAACTAATTTATTCAATGTCTAACATTCCCTGCTGCATAAAATGAAATTTTAAAAAAGGGAAATATTTACTGTACAGTGTTTCCCTGTCCATTTTTACACACAGATATTGAGGTAATTACAGAGAGATTGTTTTTATTAGACTCTCAGAAGTGTACAACATTTCCACATTAAATCAAAAAACACCAAAACTAAAAAAACCAACCAAACAAACAAAAAAGACCCCAAAACAATTCCAAAACAGAGATAATAAATCCAAGGTATTACAGTTTGTTTCTGCTGGTAGCAATAGATTCAATGATAATAGAAGCTCATTTCTGTATTTTCAATGTACCTGGTAGTACTGAAATGAGAAGGAACTATTTTGAAGTAATCTGTCATCTGGGACAGCTATCTTGGAGGCATAGAAATTAGACAAATGGAGTGGCACGGCTATAATGTTGGAAAATGTGCAGTGAGATGTCTCTCATTTCTAGACAAATGGGAGGAAGGACTGTACATATTCTGGGTATTAGCTGCACAGTAGGAGAAATTCGCCACGTTCCAGCTGGAGCTGTATAAACGATGTACACCAGTGTTTATCTGAAACTGTTTGCTGTATAGTCACAGTGATTAATGCCAGGTGGTTGCTAGTAGGACAGGCTTTTGAAAGTGGAATGAAGAGAAACAAGGGAACCAAGAAAACCTGTGCATGAGCTTAATACACTGGAGAGACATTCATCTCAATCATACATTTCATGATAAGAGTTTTGAAGAACCAAAGGAGTATCACTCCTCGAAACTTCCTGAACTTTCAGTGGTCATGCTATGTGTAGCACCTTGTGACCAGAATTAGCATGTTCATTACAGTCCTGTTTTTATTAAGCCTCTTTTTGAAGAGGAACACTGTTGTTCCTGCTGAGAAAATGCTACTTTACAGTTTATGCTGTAAAGCCTCTCCTGGGTAGTTATGCAGGGAGGATTAAGGAACGAAACTCAGCTGCTTGACAATCACACAATAGGATTTTGTGAAATAGTGAAACAAAAGGAGAGGTAGTTAATACAACTTTAGCTTAAAAAAACCCTTACAGATAGTTACAGAATGGCATGCAGATTTCTTGGAATGGCTTATGAAATAGTACAGAATTAGAAATATTTATCTGTAATGTTATAAACAATTTTGAAATATTTTCTTTGGGTATGCAAATATTATTTTTGGCAAATAAATATCAACCTTCCATGTAGTACAGTTTTAAATACTTAATAACTTATTAATCTTTATAAAGATGAGGTGATGGCATTTAACTAGTAGCCAGAAAAGGATACAAAAGAGTGGTGAAATACATGTCTCATTCCATAGCTGACTTCAAAGGTACTGTGTGTTTAAGTCCGGTGAAGTGCAAGCATGTACATGGTAGTGGTTTAGAAAGTACTGCACCTTATAAATTTTGTAACAATCAGTAAACGTTCAAGGGTCTATTGCTGTAAATACATGATGCAGGGCATTGAGTTCAGCTTTTGTATCAGTTCAGCTTTTTCTAAGGTGTAGGCTCTTGAGCGTGCTGATTTAACAGGTATCTATTGTTGACTTTTGTGCAGTTCTTCTATTATATTGTAATAATTTAATATATATGAAAGTGATTGAAAAACTGCTGTAAGTATTGTAAGCAGTTTCTCACCTAGTGTTTTTTTATGGTTAATACTTTTTTTTAGTATTTCCATTCATGTTCCTATATGCAAAGTTTATCAAATACATTTTTTTCAATGAGGGAATGTTTTGGTTTCTTTTTTTTTCCTTAGTTTGAATCTTACAAATCTTCCCTTCTCTTGCACACCATTATGTTATAAATAGCCTACTACAGTCATTAATTTAAAGCTATACATTAGAGAGCTTCTTGCAAAAAGTAGAGATGTCGCTTTAGAAAATCAGTGAAACAGCAGTCCCAGATTTCTTGATTATCATTGTAAATTCCTGTAGTCAAAACTTTCAGAGATTAGTTACTTTGGAAAATCAAGAGTAGGCTGCTCAACTTAGAAGATCTTTAAAGATGTCTTAAGAAGACATCCATAGATACCAGATTTTTTTGAGAAATCTGTCCTAACTTTTTCCCTACAGTTTTTTTACTGGTGAAATTTAATTCAGCTCTTTGTCATCCTACATATTCTTTTAAGATGATTGATTGTTCATTTTTATTTTGTTAGATCAACATACATGGAGAAAGTTTTCCTCCTGCCAGCTTGCAATATCACCTATCATATCTTTGCAAAGGCTTATTTTACTTTCTTCTAGTTCTCAATGAATTTCACATGAATTTCATCCAGCCAACTTTCTGTTTTACATAAAAGGCTGTAAAGTTACCCAGTTCAGTTTCATGTACTTGTGTATTGGATTAATTTTATTTTATGAAATATTGGCAGTAGTAGAAAATTATTTATGCCGTACCTTTTTGCAGCAGTATGATGTTCCTAAGAGACAAACATTGGCTTCAGATCAGCAATATGGCTAGACTATATCGTATTTGTACTTTTTATGTATATCCATGAAAGAAAATAAACTTATGGGTGATAGTACATAGATAGATGTCTCACAGTTGTGATCTAAGAAGAGAAACTGAAATAATGCTGGACAAAAGCAGAGCAGCTCTGTTTAGCTTGAAAGAATTTATTGACAGTTTTGGCTAAGAATGTACACCTGTTAAATACCTTCAGACAACAGCTAAGTGACTAATTTTAGCCTGATCCCCATTTGGGTATTCCCATTCTGCTCTCTAATTACTACATGTAGAATTATAAGCATTTTTCATATCCAGAGCGAGTATATGCTGGCTGCTTGGAGAACACAAACTAAGCCATGCTGGGCAGATAAATTTTAAAACACATCTGTTTTACACTTTTTTTTCCCACTCATTGATACCTATGATGATTCAATCCTTTTTCCCAGACAGTCATCCTTACATCATCAGAAATCTGTCAGAAACAAATGATAGTAAGAACAATGGCAAAGGAAATAGTAGGGGGAGGAGTAATATGTCTGCTACCAGTCTGTCCTTGCAGAATCAGTATCAGGTGATGTAAGCTCAGAACTAAAACATGAAATATCCTATTTCTGAAGAGCCATGACCTGCTGTATGCAATAAGGAACCATTTTGATGTGGTTCTTTAAAGACCCAGCTAGAAGCAGCATACTGATGTGATATTTAAAATTATCTTTACAAGAAATGGTGGAGCATTACTATGTATAAAACTGTTAGCTGTTCTGAACATGGAAAGCAGGGGCAGGGGGGAGGGTGGGTGTGTGTGTTATACTTCTGCACTATAATTTTGATATTTTGTAGTGTTACGTGTCTGTTTTTATACATACAAAATTTAATTGCTTCTATTTTCTGCCTGGCTGTAATATGGTTCAATTTAAATAAAACTGTAATTCAAATTTGCATTGTGGTTCTTTTTATCTACTTATGAAATGGTGGGCATCTGTCTTTTTTAATTAGTTAAAAGAAAAAGTGCAAAATATTTTTTCACACCCCAAGAATTCTTAGAATACAGACACTTGTCCTGGGCTTAGTTGTTATGCATGGATTTAAGGCCTTTGGCCTTCTGTAAAGTGCTTTTGGCTCAGTATCTGGTGTTGAGATGGTGCAGGTTTTCATTGCTCAGTGGCCTAAACACACTGTCTCAAGTGAAGCCAATGGAATAATGAAATCCAATGCAGTTAATCAACTACCATGTTGTTTGTATAATCTGTGGCCTCAATTTTGGATGCATTTTATATATTTGTATGTCCTTTCACTTAACAACTCTTGTGATATTAATTAGCAGTGTAATTGTTGAAGTTGCACAACATGGAAGTAAGATTGATAGAAGAATTGTAGGGACTTTTTTCATGTCATTATCTCATATTGATTTTTAAAAGTGGTGTAATTCTAGGGATTTTCTGTCTAAGGAGATGATATGCTGATTAGTTGCTCAACCTCTAACAATGTCATCGTATCTGTAAGGAACCCAGTGGTATTAGCTGCTTGATAGTTTCAATTTAGTTGTTATCACAGCAAATCTTCATATGAGATGTCTAATATAGCGTAATAAAACCAAGGCAATTATTCGAAAAAGGCATTTATTCATATAGTAGGCTTGTCTTCAGCTAGCCATTTCTGTGAACACTTGTGTCTTATCAAGTGTACCATTAGGGTGACAGAAATGTTTGCTGAAATGTAGGATGTGTTTGACACTAGTGTGCTGAAGTGATAGTAAGATTAAATACATTTTGATGTAATGAGTGCTAATCTTCAAATACAGAAAAAGCCTAGTAAGAATGCTTTTTCCCATATATCTGAAAAAGTAATTTAGAAATTAGAGAAAGCTTGTGTAATACTTCAGCTTGCTTAGCCTGGCAATAGGTCATAATATAGTATTTATTACTGTAATTCTTAAGTTTTCAAGGATTTGACATAGGAAGCAAAAACTAAAATGAAGAACATGTACGAAAGTATTCAAAATATTTTTTCAAACAAACTAACATTAAAAGGAAGATGAATTTCAATAGACCTTGTCAAAACAAAAATATTTCGTTTATTAGAACTAGTAATGAAACAATTCTGAAGCAGTGACGTTAAGTTGATGCCACAAAGGAGAGGAGGCTTTGCTGCATTAGCGTGGTCAGAGATTGAAAGAACTGTGATTTAAGTGGCTGTATGGGGAAGGAGAAACTTACGAATACTCTAAGGCTTAGACAGGATATAAAACCCTGTTATAATATATATAACTTCCAGTATTTTCAGTGCTTGCTTTAAACTGATGTAAAGTTCTGCACCTGGTTTACTACTGTTCTATTTATCTTCATAGTGAGATGCAGTAAGTAGCATCTTGCTACTAGTTCAGTAGCAAATGAAATTTCTTTGTCTTCACTTAAAAATGAATAAAACATGCAAAATTGTGTCTTATGTTCACAGTGATTTAAATTATTCTATTAAAATGATTTACTGTTACAAAGAATCTACGGTAAGGTAAGATGTTAGATAGTAATACTAGCATTTCAGCACTTTTTTGTAGATTTGAATGCATCTTGTGACCTACGGTGTCAGTGCATGCTTAATATGACAACAGCAAAACAGAATAATGAGGTAATTCTTCAAGTGGAAACACTTCAGTAAGCTTTTCAGTCAAATACGGTCAAAAAGCACTGATTAGAGCCAGGTGTTTCATTAGGACATTCAGTGCACCTGAATCTTGGCTTATGACACTGTGGTCTTTCATAAAACTGATGTATTTCAGGGTAAATTAACAATGCATATGTGAATATTGTTATTATCTGAATTATTTTTATTATCATTACTGCATGACCCCTTTCCATCATCTACCAAAGGTCTTGGGAGTCTGGGAAGGTCCTGCTGACTGGAAACTAGCCAATATTATTCAATTTACATGAAGGGTGTGCGGTAGGGCCCAGGAAACTACAAATTTGATAGTTCTAGCCTCAGTTCCTGGAGAAGATTATACTGGGTACTTCTGAAAGGCATTTAAAGAACAATGCAGTCAACATTAGTTCACAAAGGTGATTCACAAAGGCCCTGTTTAACTAATTCTATATTCATCTATGATATCCTCCTAGTGGATAAAGGGAAGGCAGTGGATGGGTCTTTTTTGGATTTTAGTGAGGCTGTCCCTCACAGCATCCTTCTGGAAAATGTTGTCCAGTTGTGGGATGAGAGGGTTCACAATGCACTGGGTGAAGAACTAGCTGAATGGCAGAGCTGAAATGGTTGTGGTAAGTGGGGCTACGTCTGGCTGGCAGCCACTTACCATTGGTGATCCTCATGGATCAGTTTTAGGGTCAGTCCTGTTCAAAATACATAGCCATTATCTGCCTACAGGAGAATGCACCTTTTTGTATCAGCAAGTTTGCTGATGATAGAAAACTGGGAGGTGCTGTTGACTCTTGCAGAGTGACCTTGCAGACTGTTCCAGGTGGACTAAAAGTTTGGACAAAGATTAATGACATGAAATTTAAGTTCAAATGCCGAATTCTGCAGAAGATCGGGCTGGGGGAGGAGTGACTGAAGATCAGCTTTTCAGAAAGGGATCTGGGGGTGTTGGCTGACATTAAGCTCAGCGTTGAGTCAGCTCTGCCAGCCAGGAGGGCAGACTGCATCCTGGGGTACATCAGACACAGCATCACCAGCTGGTCGGAAGAGGTGATTGTTCCACTGTATTCAGCATTAGTGTGGCCTCACCTTGAGTGCTGGGTGCAGTGCTGGGCCCCACAATTTATAAAAGATCTGAAGGTCCTTGAATGCATCCAAAGCAGGGCAGCAAAGCTGGGGAAAGGACTTGAAGCCACGTCCTCTAAGGAGCAGCTAAGGACTTTGGGCTGCTGTAGTTTAAAGTAAGGGAGGCTAAGACCTTACTGCTGTCTGCAGCTTCCCAAGGTGAGGAAGCAAGAGGAAGATGCTGATGCATCTCTGGTATGTAGTGACAAGATGCATTGGAATGGTTCTAAGTGGCATCAAGGGAGATTCAGGCTGAAGCTGAACCTCAGAAAGTATTTCTTTAGCAAGACAGTGGTCAATCCCTGGAACAGGCTTCCTGGAGAGGTGATTGACGCCCGAAGCCTGTCAGTCAATGGGTAATGCCATTAATACTTGCTTTAGCTTTCAGTCAGCCCTGAAGTGGTTGGGCAGTTAGATTGTTGGAGATCACTTCCAAATGTAATTGTCTATTCTATTCTTAATTATAATATTTACATATTATGTATTATGTAATACTGAATTATAATAAATATTCTATATTTGATATTAATTAGAACAAAGATTATTCAAAGAAGAATGCTAAAAATTTTAGCTTCACAAATCCCTTGGTCTTCAATCAGTACAAGTTCTTCTTCTGATTATAAAATCATCTTGTTCTTTCTGTGCTCATTCATATTCCCAGCCTTTCAGAAAAAAATTGTATTGCAGCATTACAGCCATATTTTTGTGTCCTGTCTAACTTGACTAAGTACTGTTGTTCATTACAGTGAATATTCTTGTAAAGAAATCCATTTTTTATGATCACTGTTATGAATGGCAGTTAAAAAGTACATTTTTTTTCAATAACTTGAAATTCAGTGTGCCTAGCTTAGTACCAAGCTCAAAAGCTCATCTTAGCTCCCATATATTTTGCATTTCATAGCTCCCATTGTTTCACCTGTTGCACTGCCGTGTTTTCACTAGGCCTGTGATTTATTTTCATAAAATATATCATCTTGTCTTAAGTGGCATTATCAGCCTAGCTGCTAAGATAAACAAATCTGTATAGACAACCTCTATCGTAATGTTCACACAGAGATTTATTTGGGTTTTGGCTGTATAGATAAGGAAGTAGGCTATCTGGGAAACCCTGTTCATTATACCTGCAGCAAAATGACTTTCAAAGAAAGCAAATTGAGAGGCTGAAAAGTTGCCAGGTTGGTTTTTTTTTTTTTTTTGCTAAAAGCTACTGTCACTTAGAACTTGATTTATGGCAAGAAGATGAAGCCAAGTGCAGAAAAGCCATTAGTAAGCCCAAAAGCAATTATTTTTTGTTGTTCTGTGTTACGTATAGCAGATAAAGGTTTGAATTGAGAATATGTTGAAGTCAGTGAGAAAAAGGTCTTCTTTGCTGGACTTCAGTTGAGTCAAATCTTGAGTTCGGTCATTAGTTGCAAAATGTCAAAACCACAAAATGCAAATAGAAAAACTTCTAGTTTTATTAACATTTTTCAAACCTGGAAGCCTAAATGTAACCTTACTGGTAGTTCCTGTGATGGTATTGAGCACTTCTTTTTTTCTAAGGATACTTACATACCTCAAAAAATCTGTTTGTTTGTTGGGGTGTTTTTTGCTTAAGTTCTGAAACAGAAGGGTGAAGGGAGAGTGATGTTTGTTGTTTAATGAGTTGTCTAAACTTAAATAACTCTGTAAGTAGACATTCTTAAATGTGGCCTCATTGACACATGAATGTCCTGTTCTGAATGTACCATTTGGTTCCAGCAAGATCCTCCAGAATCTTTGGAGTTCAGGAATCTACATGGTTTTGGCACTAATGCTGCCTGGTAACTCATGAGAGACAATTTTAAAAAATAGATTAATTTTTAAAATAAATGTTATGTATATTTGAAACCTCTCGCCTTATGAGAAGGTAGCAAGCTATGCATGTGGTGTCTATTGCAGTTTCTTTCTAATGAGTGAGTCAAATAAACAAGATGATATTTCAAATATTTTATCATGAGTGTCATTTATTCATAGAATCAGAGAGTATGCTGGGTTGAAAAGGACCCATCAGGATCATCTTGTCCAACTTCTGGCGCTGCACAGGACAGCCCCAAGAGTCACACCATGTGCCTGAGAGCACTTTTTGAAGTCTGTCAGGCTTGGTGCTGTGACCACTTCCATGGGGAGCCTGTTCCAGTGCCCAGCCGCCCTCTGGGTGAAAATCCCTGATAGCCAACCTAAACCTCTGCTGACACAGCTCCAGGCCATACCCTCTGGTCCTGTCACCACAGAAAAGAGATTAATGCCTGCCCCTGCTCTTCCCCTCATGAGGAAGTTGCAGACTGCAGTGAGGTCTCCCCTCAGTCTCTTCTTCTCCAGGCTTGAACAGACCAAGTGACCTCAGCCACTCCTTGTAAGGCTTCCTCTCCAGACCCTTCACCACCCTTGTGGTCCTCCTTTGGACAATCTCCAATAGCTTTAAAATTTTCTTATATTATGTTGCCTAAAACTGCCCCCAGCACTCAAGGTGAGGCCACCCCAGTGCAGAGCAGAGCAGGACAATCCCTCCCTTGCCTGCCTGGTGATGTTGTGCCTGATGGGACATGGTTGGCCCTGCTGTTTATCAGGGCACTGCTGCTCTCCAGCCTCTTGTTCCCCAGTGTGTCCGTAATCCAGGGTTGTCCTGTCCCAGATGCAGAATCTGTGATTTTCCCTTTTTGAACTTCATATGGTTGATGATTGCTCATCTCTGTCATTTGTAGAGATCTTTCTGCAGGGCCTCTCTGCCCTCCCTTGAGTCAACAGCTGCTCTCAATTCAGTGTTGTTGGCAAACTTAGTATTCATTCAAGTCCTGCATCAAAGTCATTTATGAAAATGTTGACGAGAACTGGGCCAACAATAGAGCCCTGTGGAACCCCACCAGTGACAGGTCACCAGTCTGATGTCATCCCATTCACTGTAACCCCTTATGCCGTATCCAAGAGCCAGTTGCTTGCCCATCACATGATGTGTTTATCCAGCTGTGTGCCGGACATTTTATCCAGAAGGATCCTGTGAGAGACAGCATCAAAAGCTTTCCTGAAGTCCAAAAAGATTACAGCAACTGGCTTTCCTAGATCAAATAGGTGGGTTACCCTGTCATAGAAGATAGGATTCAACAAGAAGGACTTTCCCGTCATGAAGCCATGCTGGCTGTGACTGATGACTGTGTTTTCATCCAGGTGTTTTTCAATACCTCCCAGAATAATCTTCTCCATGATTTTACTGGGCACTGAAGTGAGACTGACAGGTCTGTAGTTTCTTTCTGTGTGAGGGCATCTGTCCACTGAAAATCAAGACAACATTCACCAGTTTCCAGTCAGCTGGGACTTCTCCAGAATCCCAAGACTACTCAAAAATCATTGAGAGAGGCTTTGTGATGACATCAGGTAATTCTTTCACTCTTTGATTAATCCCATCAGGCCACATAGATTTATAGGGATCCAGCTCATCCAACACAAGTTCAGGGCCAGCTGGAATTTTATCATTCTTGGAATCACGGTCTTCCAGTTTAGGAGGTGTTAAAGGTGAAGGCAAAGAATGCATTAAACCTTGAACTCGTCCATGTCTGTGTTTGTGAGGTGACCATCCTCATCCTGTAATGGGCTAATGTTGTTTTGCCGTTAACATGTTTGCAAAAAACCTCTTTTTATTGCTTCCACCATTCTGTCCAGTTTCAACTCCACCTGAGCTTTGGTTGAACAGTTTTTTCCCTACAGTGGTGAGCAGCATCTCTGTATTCTTCCTGTTTCCCCTGACCTTGCTTCCACTGGGCACACACCTTCCTTTTTCTCCTCATTTCTGGAAGATCCATGTTCAGTCAAGCTCACCTTCTGCCTCACCTGCTTGGCTTCCAGCATTTGGGAATTGCCTGCTCCTGTGCCTTTAGAAGGTGATGTTTAAAAAATGACCAGCACTGATGGACCCCAGAACCTGCAAAAAGATTTTTCTCAGGCGACTTCACTCACTCATTCCTGGGCACCTTGAAGTCTGCACTCCTCATTTCCAGAGTTGGGGTTTTGCTGGCACTTTTCCTCATATAAACTGAGATTTTAAACTTGATCACTTTGTGGTCACTGTGGCCAAGACAGCCGCCAGTCTCCACTTTGCTCACAAGATCCTCTCTGTTGACAAGCAGAACATCATGGAGGGCATCTTTCTGAGCTGGCTCCCTTAGGACCTGTTCATAAAGTTGTCATCCAGGTTTTTGAGGAATCTTCTGGCCCAGGTTGTACCAGCTGTGTGGTGCTCCCAGTTGATTTCTGTCAAGTTGAAGTCCCCCATAAGGACAAGGGCAGTTGACTTGGAAGTATTCCTTAGGTCCTCCAACAGGTTATTCATTTGCATCATCATCCTGGCAGGGAGGGCTATAGTACACTCCCTAGATGATACCTGAGTCAATTTTTTGCCCCTTGATTTCTTACCCAGAGGCTCTCAATTGTGCCATTGCTGACTGTGAGCTCCATACATTCCCTTCTAAGATGTACAGTGCCGTCCCTCTGCCTCTTTTCCCTGCCTATCCGTCCTGAGGAGCCTGTAACCCCTCCAACAGAGCGCTGTAGTCACAGGACTCATCCCACCGCGTTTCACTTATGCCAGTGATGTCAATTCTCTGGGGCTGGGCCAAGCTCGTATTGTTTGTTCCTCATGCTGCATGTATTAGTGTAGAAACATCTCAGGTGTGCTACGCTGTAGCCAGCACCTCCTGAAGCTGCTGGAAAGATCCTGTTAGTGCTTGTTTCCTTAAGTTTTGTCACACCATCCCATTGTTCATCACTGGCAAGCCTGGGTTGGTCCCTTTCCAAGCTATCAAATCTCTATCAACAAGCTGCTCTAGCTCCTGTGCTAGAACCCTTTTTCCCCTCTGAGAAGGGTGCATCCCATCACATGTAAGTAGACCAGGTGTTAAATAGATCACCTCATGGTAAAAAATCCCAATTTTTTCCAACTACAGAAGCCTCAGAGTCTCATATTGATGGATGTGCCTATTCCTGTCAATATTATTCTTTGTTACCAGAAGGATCAAGGAAATCACTAGCTGTGCTCCTGAACCTTCAACCAATCATTCCAAGGCCCTAAGTCTCTTTTGTTTGCTCCTGGACTTCTCTTCGTTTTTTTTTCACTGCAGGCTTGAACACCCACTAAAGTTATCAGAGAGCGTTTCTAGACTGGAGAGTTTTCCAGTTATGTCCCTTACCTAAGCCCCTGGGAGAGAGCAGACTTCCCTGTGAGTTGAGTCCTGTCTGCAGATTGGGCCCTCTGTTCCCCTGAAAAGGGGGACAACTACCCTCCTTTTCCTCTTAACAGAGGAGGTCGTGATGCAGCTTACAGATGGTGTTGCTTTAGAAGGAGCAACCCCATCACAGAAGGAGCTTTGCCCACCTCATCAGTTGTGTGGCTTTCTACTTCCAGGGCCTCGTACCTGTTGTAGAAGGTGCCAGTCCTACCTGTCGAATTTTCAGAATGAGCGGGAGCTTCCCAGAAGTGGTGGTGAATGGTGCTGCATCTAGTTGGTGTCCGGTCACTAGTGGTATCTCCCAGAGATCAGTGTTGGGCCTAGTCCTGCTTAATATCTTTGTTGGTGCCCTGGATGAGGGGATCGAACCTACCACTAGCACCCTTGCAGATGACACAGGGTTGGGTTGGAGGATCAGTCTGGTGGACAACAAGAAGGCCCTGCAGAGGGACCTGGAATGGCTGGAGAGATGGGCAGAGAAAATGGCAGGAGGTTCAACAAGACTAGGTGCTGAGTCCTGCACTTTGGCCTCAACAACCTCAGGCAGCACTACAGACTTGGGGCAGAGTGTCTGGAGAGCTGCCCTGACAGAAAAGTACATGGGTGAAGAGGAAGCTCAGGGGTGACCTTATCACTCTCTACAACTCCCTGAAAGGAGGCCATAGCCGGGTGAGGGTTGGCCTCTTCTCCGGGGCAATCAGCAATAGGACAAGAGGACATAGCCTTAAGCTGTGCCAGGGGAGGTTAAGGTTGGACATGGGAAGTAAATTCTTCACAGAAAGGGTGATTACATCTTGGAATGGGCTGCCCGGGGAAGTTGCCGTTCTTGGAGGAAAGAGTGGACGTGGCACTTGGTGCTGTGGTCTAGGTGACGTAGTGATGTTCAGTCATTGGTTGGACTTGATCTCGGAGGTCTTTTCCAACCTAGTTGATTCTGTGATTCTGTACATGCAATGACTTTCTTCCCACCTTCATTATCAACACACCCTTGCCTAATTACCTTGTGGGGTTCTGAGTCTATCTTCTCCACTACATTAATTTACTGGAACTGATTTTATCATTTGAGAAAAGAAGGGTGCAATAGTACATCAGTTGGTAAAAGCTAATTTAAGGTTGGATTTTTAGGTTAAAAATAAAAAGATATGTAGCAGGTAAACTCATAAACAGGTTTATTGCAGATTAGAGCACAGAACAGAAGTAAAGGTGGAGGCTGAACATAACTAAGAACAGGTTAGCTTTCATCTTCAACTACTAATATAGGCTGTCTTATACTCCGATATCTGAAACATGTCTAATTCTACTTTGCAGATAAGTCACCGTGATTGGTCTGTTTCTCTTTTAGGTAAACTGGAAGCAGGAAGAAGAGTTGAGACAAGAATCCACAAATTAATTGTTTTCATTAGCTCTAAAATCATGATATTTAATTTACTTCTGCTTGTAAGAGGGAAACACACATACAGTCTCAGTAGCATAGTTATTTCCAGGTGCTCAGAAAATGTAAATATATATATTTGAAATAATAAGCTAAGTTTAAAAATAAATTGACTGTTTTAATAATTAAAATTAAGGATTTTGGAGGTTTGATTTTGTAGGACTTCTGTTTTCTGGTGTTCTTTTTTTTCTCTTCATTAAGAAATATTTATATATTTCAGAGAAACGGTGGTCAAATATTAAATACTGATAATAGACCTATAGTCAAGTGGTAGTGTTCATATTTTGAAATACCACCAGAACAGTACTTAAAAGAATCTAGGGGTGGATGTCAGGGAACAGAATTCAAGTTATTCGAAGTCCAAAGTAGTATACAGAAAGTTAATTTCATCTTAAGAAAGTGTTGCTAGACAAATTATTTTTATTACTCAAGAAATAAATACAAAAGCTTCAAAATCACTTTCTCCAGTTAGAAAAGAATGAAGTTCCTACACATTAAATAAAATAGCATTTCTAAGGCAAATGAGGATAGGGAAGTCTGGGGAAAAAAATACCTAATTTATTTCTCTTTTTTAAAAATTTCATATGGTCAAGCTATGAATGCAGGTTGGGATGCCTGTTACCATACTTCTTTGTGCTCAGGTTTTGTACATGAATTGTTTTTGGCAAGGATGTGGTAGAGCCTTGTCAACAGAACCATATTTGAAGCGCAATAGACACCCAATACCATGATGTTTTAAACAGGCAATTTCTGTATTTAAATTCTTCTATTCCAGTAAAGGCCAATATAAGGAGGGGTGCTCTGTGGCAGAACTAGTTTCCCCTTGTTAGGGAAAAACTTTTCATTCTTGGACACATTGTTTTATAACATAACAATAATATAGGAATGGATAACAAATTTAAGTAAGTGCTTGAGCCTTGCTCTGGTTTTCCCATTTTTGCTGCTGATGGAATTGATTTGCCATAAATTTGCAATAAATTGCCCACTCTTAACATTACCTGCATTATAATGAATTTGTTAGGTGTGTGTTTTTTCCCCTGATGTGGAAGCTAGATCTGTCTGAGTGCCTCTGTAGTTTTGGCATGTCTCAAATGACACTAGGTGGATGTTTGAAAAAGATTTTTTAACTAGTAGAGAAAAAAGTTGTTGGAGTACACTAGGGGGTGGTAGAGAGATAGGCCCTGAGGACCAGAGAGAGAAAGCCTCTTTCCTGGGCCTGGAGGTGACCCTGGGAGTGCATCCAGGTCACCGGGGATGGACTGAGAGAGGATTGTGGGTTTATAGACAGACTGGGCCTAGGAGAAGTGTTAATTGTAGTTTGTGGCCTTATAGGGCATTGTTAGCCTATTACCATACTGGGTAAAATCTGTGCAATACCCCAGCTGATTGGGGGACACTGTGGTGAACATCTTTCCTGTTGATATGATGTTATATCCTGTTGGGTGCTGGTATTTAGGGAATTCTGACTGTGCAATAAAGGTCTTTGCCACTCTCCGATGAGCAAAGTCCTTGCCCATGCGTCATTACTGCAAAAGTTTCTGCTAAAGAAGTATGTCTTGGTTTAGAAATATGTCTTCTCCAGTTTAGTGTTCCCATGGAAACACTCCAAACCATGCTCCTCTCAATCCCTCCTCCCCTTCCGCCCTGCGTCAGGCTGAAAAGGACAGAAAACGTGACAATCATGGGTTGAGATAAGAACAATTTACTGGAAACAGCAGTGAAATAAGACAACAGACACTAACAGCAACAATATTAATAACAAAGTTTGTACAAGAGAGGCAAACTATTCACATGCAAGTGCTCATCATGCAGACCTTGACGTTACTCAACTGCTCACTTCCTACTACGGGACCCAGAAAGGATCCCTTCCTCTCCCAGAAAGGATCCCTTCCTCTCCCTGGAGGTAGATGTGAGGTGGTATAGGACCCAATCGCTGGGCCCTAGCAATGCCTCCTCCTGGCTACTGCAAAAATTGACCCTGTCCTAGCTGGAACAAGGCCAGTGTGATAGGCCTGTCACCCATTCTAACCATCATACAGGTTACTTAGGCATTTGGGAGAATAGCTTTGTCTGTGAGGAATCTCGTAGACATAAATGGGCTTGGAGGGGCTAAAGAATAAACAACTTCTATGGTGAATCAATACAGATCATACATACAGAACCACAGAACACCATCATTTCTCTTAGACCCTTAAAATTGACTATAAATAAAAATTTAATATGAAGAAAGTCAGTAAAATTGTCTCTACAGTAACAGTAGTAGATCTTGGACTCATCACTTGGATCATCTTGGACTTTCTGAATCTAGCAGGATGATCATATCAGATCTTGTCAGAATTTGCAAGGAAAAGACTGAGATATAAAGGTGTTTGAATTCTGTGCAGTATTAAACACAGTTTTGAATATTTTACTCTTCCTTGGCTACTAATTCAAAGCATCTGTATGCTGCCAATTCTAAAGAATATTCTAAACAAAATTTCACATTGTTCTCCATTATAAGTCCCAATGGTAAACTGTTTCACACTTGATTTCATTGTTTTAAGGTATTCAGTTATGCTGAAATTCTGACAGTTGCAAACTTTTATCAGATTTATTTTTATTACATCAGTTTAGTTCCAGCTAGAAATCACAATCAAATGTGCATATAAATATTTGTTGCTTATACTGATTTCCTGTTTTTGAGGAAATAAAATTAATAAACATTTTCTATTACAAAGACAAAGATGTCTTATCTATCTCAGGGACAGAATTTCTTTGGTTTTATGTCTTCTTCACTTGTTCAAGATTGGTATGGAGGCTAGGTCTGTCTGTAAAACTCGTATCTTCTGAAATGAAGGTGTATTTTTGCATGACTGTGAAAGGGCAGCCACAGATAGGCAAAGCATTCATTGCTATCTTCTAACTGTCTGTTAAGGAACTTGCAGTATAATTACCTGGGCTTTGTGGGAATCTGTTAAGAGCTTTTCTACTTTCAGAATTTTATCACTTGTATTCTTCCTTAGGTTTACGCCTTCTGAGAAATGTTTCTGCAAACACTGACATTTAAATTTGGAATAGGTTAAAACCTTGTCACCAGCAGTGTGATGGACAGTATGATTGGATTTACCAATAATCATTGACTTCCCATCAAAAGTACTGCCAGAGTGCTACTGTTTTAACTGGAATGAGCATGCCTCTGACTCGTTGAAGTGCCACACAAAAATAACAGTTGCTTCTCATAAAGTCGACCACAAAATGAAAACATAGCCTGAGGTTATTGTTATTGCTGTTTTAAAATTACAGACCCTAGATTTACTTGTTAAGAGTTGATATTTGCATTTCACTGTAATAAAAAGGATGTTTATTTGATGTCTTTTAAATGGCTGTGCTGCTCATTTCCATGAAATTTGGCAATAGAAGCATGCGTTTGTAAAGCAAAATGGGAACTAAAAAACCATCCTTTGGAAATGGCATCACAAACACATGATTTCTTTTTTTCATTTATTTTATTGCCACTTAGGCACTTTTTTTTTTTTTTTTTTTNTGCCACTTAGGCCCTTTTTTTTTTTTTTTTTTTTGTAAATTCTGTTCTCATTCCATATACATTTATTTCTGTCAAGGCAAGCATATTGTCAACTGAGAGGGTCAGTAAACACTTCTTTTATAAAGGGTTTTAACTCACCTCCTATGAGTGGGTAAATGTGAGATTAGGGAGAAGTGATGAGTGTCAAACACCTATGGGAGCTAACAGCATTTCTTTTGCAAAGTGTATTTTCGGTCATTTGTACTTGAGCTTTCTCCGCATTTTAGCAATTCCAGATATTTATTCAATTTCCAGATGTAGTATTATAGAGCTGTAATAGAAACTACAGAAAATAGCAGAGCATGGATTTGTTCCACATTTCTGTTCTAGGAGTACACCAGAGTGTATTTTATAAGAGTACACAAATATAGCAAGTCCTGGATCTTTAAGTCTCAGTGCTGGGAATAATAAATTGAAGAAGGTTCATGATATATTTGTCCTATTACACTCATCTCTGTGTCTGATCTTGGCCATTGGCAGAAGAGATGTACTAAGTTATATGTCTTTTTGCTTCACATAAAGAGACAGTTTAATGTTCTTAACAAATATCTGTGCAAATACAGTTTCATAAACTGTATAACATGATGGTAGAACAGTTTTGATAGCAAGCACCTAACTTTTCTGCCTCTTTTTCTAATAAATAAATAAACTTAAAAAGAGAAGTTAAATAAATGTCTCTGAGGACAAAATTACCGCAACAAACCAAAACCAGACAAACAAAAAAACCAAACGAACAACAAACCCAAAAAAGTACAGAACAGTATCCCATTAAAATGAAGACCACTGGTTAATCCAATTATTTATGGCACTTGTAGCTGACATAAATATTAACCTGTCAGGTAATAAAACATGCTAACTAAACCTATATTATGTCCTGTTGTCATTGTTTTAATATCTGTTCAGGCACACTATTTCAAATAAAGTGATTACTTGAAGAAGTGGTTAAAAGAATAGATTTCTTTAATGGTGCCCAGAAAAAAAATAGAATTTGACAGCTTAGCAAGTTATTTCCAGATATATTGCCAAAAGAAAATACATCTTCTTAAAAGTATTATAAAGTATAAACCTTTTTATTGTAAGTCACAGCAAACTTGCTGAATGTAAATTTTATGTTAGAACAGAATGTTTCTAAGCAAACAGAAATTTTGATTCACTGTATCCACATTAGGAATTGTTTCATCAATTGATTGTATCATCATTAGGAAACAGGGTATTTGTGCTAATATTTCAGTAGCCAGTTTGTGAGACACTTGGGTATATAGCTGCTTAAGGAAAAACAGCTTATACCTCATATACCTGAACAACAGCTAGGCTTTCCTTAAAGAAAGGCAGCAATATTCTGTGGCTGTGTGAACTGCGATGGTCAGAGATCAAGGCAGGAATTATTCCTGCTGTGTGCAGGGCTTGTTAGACCACATCTGGCTTACAGGTTACAGGTTTGGTCACCCTAATACTTTAAAAATACAGAGAGAGAGAAAATGACAGAAGTTGAGGGGAGGCCACTGAGGCAGTGAGGCTGGAGTCCTTTCCCTGTGAGGAGAGACTGTGGCATTGGCACTGGTTCAGCTGAGAGAAGGGATGGCTGCAGGGGGCACACAGCAGCATCCTCAGCACCAGTGCGAGGGATGAAGGAGATGCAGCTGTGCTCTTCACAGCAGCATGCCGTGGGAGTGCAAGAGACAGCCGCACAAAATGAAGTACCAGAGGCTCAGGATGGAGATGAGGAAAAGCCTTTTTTCCCAGCAGAACAACTGGGTGGGGCCAGGCCCAAAGGAGGTTGGATGATCTCTGTCACTGGGGATTCTGTAGTTCAGCTGGGTGAAGCCCTGAACAGCCTGGTCTGAGCTTGCAGATGAGCCTTTTTGGGGCAGGGGTCCTGTGGCTCCAGGACTGCCAGTATGGTGGTGTAGTTTACAGGGAAATACATTTCACAGCTGATCTGCTTCTCCAGCTATGTTTATAGGCCAGTGTTACTGACAGTGCTGCTCTCCATGTCTTGACTTCCATTAATTAAATGCAAAATCTTAATATAGGGGTGCAATTCAATTTTATGAGGGCACACAGCATACGTTCTATTTCTGGAACTTGGTATGATGTTAATTTCAAATTCTTCATACGCAAAACAATTTTAAAAACAGACTATGTGATTTAAAAAGACGCTATTATTCCTGCTGTGTAGATCGGGTTCAGATTTGAGAGTTAGTGGCTTCTTCATTTCAGTAATTAGCAATACAAATAAAGAGAAAATAATTATTTTAAAAAAAATATTTCTGTCCCCTACTGCATTTCTTGAAGAGGAAGAAGGGGTTGGGGGTTTTTTTGTCCATATATTATTTATAATGATGTGGAATCAAATAAACTGCTCTGAAATCTTTTTAACTCTTTGAAGATGTTATGATGAAGCATTCAAACGGTTTTGAGTTACCTGTTAAACAAAGCCATTTTGAAGAAGCTGGGCTATCTTTACTTGGTGTACTAAATATACAGACTTTATTTTTTTAATTAATCTGATAAAGTATCCCTTTGGAGTAAGTCCGTAGCTTTTACTTTGTCCAATTCAATGTCTGATTTTTAAAGATTATCAAATCATAACCTTACTTAATGTAAGAAAATCTAATGAGAATATTAAAGACAAAAGTAAGAAAGATACCTTGAGACTAAATTATTTTCCTAGGTTTTTATTACATGTCTTAATATCTCAGTGACTCTGCCTTTGATGTGTCACAGGTCATTGAATTTTCATGTACAAACAAGAAATCAGAAGTCAGCAGATGACTTTGATTTCACCACAGTACTATGCACATTCTTTTAAGGAAGGCTAGGGTTGCTGAGCTAAGGACACATCATTGTTCTGGTAGATGAGTCCAACACAAGCTATAGACTTCATTGTTTAAAGTAGTTCAGTGTACTGCAGTGAAGCTTAAGTTGAAATTGTTTGTTCTCTGACAAACAAGATTCAGACCTACAATGTTTTTTCCATCTTGCAAAACTATACCACACTATCCCAAGGGACAAAAGGCTTAGAGAGAAAGCTACAGAACAACAATTCTTTTTTACATGAGAGAAATTCCCCTAGTGAAGTCCAAATATACAGTGTTCTGAATACTGATACTTGCATTTTTGTATGCAGATTTGCATTTATAGTCATGTACTTCTTTAATTGCTGCCATCCAAAAAAGCTTGTCAATTAAGAAGAACTTTTTTAAAGTCATTGTGAGGCAAGTGTACACAATTCAGTGGTGTAAGTTACCCAAATGGGGGAGAGAGTGAGTCAGAGAGTATTCATATTTTATAGATCTTTTTCCTTATATGTTTCCTTTGTGTAAGAAGCCTCCTTTGAAAGAGGCTTCAAAACAATGTAAGAGCACCAGCTGTTATAAGACTAGCTCACATTCTCATACTGCACAAGATATTTTCACAGATCCTGGTACTTAGTTCTGCTTAAATTTTTATGTGGAATGTGCAGACCTGATGGTAGTAGTTGCTTCCGGAAGATACTGCCATTTTTTAAAATGCGTATCTCCTAGATTGCTAGTTTGTAACTAGGTAAATTTTTAAAATTAGTTTCCTGTTCTGATATTTAAACATTGTGGGGAAGAGAAGGAAGAAAGGAAGGAGCTCAGGTAAATTGTACTGTCACTTCAGAAAAGAAATAAAATGTGGAGATTTCAAGAAACGAAGAATCACAAAACCTCTGGTCCAGGTTTTGCCTCTGTAATCAGAGAGTAAAGACTGTGCTTAGTGCTTAGACTTTCCTCTTCTTACCTGATCATTCCTGGTCTCTGTATGACAGTATAAATGTCAGTGCATTCAAACATTCAACACATTTTTATAAAAAAATGTGTTAAGCTGTGTATCACCAGCACAGCTGTAGATTTTATAAGTTATTTTGAAAATGTGGCCAAATTCATAAGAAGGCGCAGCCATATCAGCCAAGACAGAAAATTTCCTGACTGAAGTTCAGTATTTTGTAAAGTTCTGGAATCAGTATATTTTATAATGATTTCCAAACCTTTAGTTTTTCTAACTCATTAAACAGGTAGAGTAATAGAGAAAAAAATGTTTTGCACTTATTTCAGCTTCCTTTGTAATTGTAAATTTTGTCTTAATTTATTCAGTTTCTGTATGAAAAGTAGAATAAAAGATTGATATCAACAGCCATATAGAAAATATCTACAGTGAAGGTCACCATCAAATTGATAAGTTTAAACAAAACTGTCAGAAAATGTTGTCCTATCCCATACTTTCTTTGACTAGGTCTCCCGTATTTTCTGAGTAATTAACAGAAACCAGAATCTTGGCAGGCCATTCTGTTAAACAGCACAACCTTACACAAACTTGGGATATGGGTCAAACATTTTGTTAAATGCTTAGGTAAAGGTCTATAGAATTATTTAGTGGATTAACATTTCCCCAGGGAATTAGAGGGTAAGTTTTAAAATCCTCATTATCATGTCTTAAACTTTTAGTCAAAATTAGTTTTATTTCTTGAGCTGGATGGACCCCTATGTTTCTGCTTCATAGAAGAGAGTCTTTTTGCACCAAGTAGAGTAAATCTGGTCATCTGACAATAACCCAATATTCTACGTTTCCCTTCCTTTTACTGTGCAAAATGCTTGGTGAGTCCCAATCTGGTTTAAACTTTGTTAATCAATGTTTCTGCCTAGGTTTTTTCATGTTCTGCACACTCAAAAAATTTAAGCTATACTTCAGATTGTATTCAAGATTCATCTTTAGAAATTTGAAATGTAGCATAAAGCCAGTATGCTTTACAACCAGCTACGTAGATGTTGGTAGCATGATATATGAGTGTCGGTTTCTGCTGTGCAGTGTGAGTGATGTCCACAGTGTTTCACAGGTGTCACCTTTGCATGCTGGTGACACCACAGAATAATAAAATGGTTAATACTGGAAGGGAATTAAAGATCTGGCTCCAACTCCCCATGCCTTGGGAATGGAATTAACCACTAGACCAGGATGCTCAGAGCCACATCCACCCTGGTCTTGAAGACCCCCAGGGATGGGGCAGCTAGAGCTTTTCTGGGAAACCTGTTCCAGTGATTCACACACTTACGTAAAGCATTTCTTCCTAATATCTAATTTAAACCTGTTGGCCTTCGCTTAAGACTTTGTCCTATCACCACTTGCCATTTTGTAAAGTCCCTCTCCAGCCTTCTTGTAAAACCCCTTTATGTGCTGAAAGGTGCTATGAAGTCTTCCCGGAGTGTTCTCTTCTCCAGGCTGAGAAGACCCAACTCTCTCAGCCTGTATTCATAAAGCTGAGGAAGAGCTTCTACAGCTCCCAGTATCCAAGGGTTTGGTCCTACCTCTTATTCAAGAAATGTTTGGACAACACCCCAAACACACAGACACACATTGTGATTCTTTTGGTAGTCCTGTGCAGGGCCAGAAGCTGGACTCGATGGTCCATGTGGATCCCGTCCAGCTCAGGACATTCTGTACCTGTTTGCTGTGGAGATTAGTTACCTCTGAAGTGGGCTCCATCATTCTGATGGTCTTAATATTCTTCCGTGAGATTATGTACAATCAGTAGATTTTGCAGAAGGTAAATCCCTGGAATTGACCAGAAATGACTTTTTTTCCACTTTCCAAGAAGGAGGATTCTGGTGCAGTCTCAATACTATTTAATACAGGAATAATAAATTAAAAAAAAAAAAATTAAAAGTGCAGATGATAAATTGATAGATATATATCTACCTACAGTTACAGGCTGACTTATAATCCTCCAATGTACTCTAATAAGAAAAAATTAATGGCCAACACTGGATGATACAAAAAGCATGCATAATCAAAAGGACATTTTCCTTGTCTTACACAGTAGAATCACAGTGCTTTGCTTGCAAAGTCTTCACATACTTCCGAATGAAGAAAAATACAGGCACAGTCCTTAGATACAACGACAGACACCCAGTAACCCTTTTGTCCTGCCCATCTTCTGATTTATTGAAAAAGATGACATTCTGTGACTAGCAGCATGCATTTATTATTTAACAGTATTACTATGAGCCTCTGCCAGTCTTTATCTCTTTCTTTGTGTCCTTGCCCAGTCTTTTCTTGGTATGTGTTCTCAGTATTATTTAAAATAATCATAAAGAAGTATGCTCAGATTTCTGCCAGCTTTGTCTTTACTCCATCTGTCCAATTCCACTTCTACCACCATTTTAAAAACTCTGTTATAGATTTGTGGGTTTTACTCTATACCTGGACCTGGAATAACTATTCTCAAATGAAATAAGCACTGGGAAAGGTGTCCCTAAGTCCAAAAAACATCCTTTCTGCCTAAACAAATTTTATGATCTTGGTGTTCCCACAACACAATCCAAATTGTTCATCTTGTCCAAGAGCTGGGAAATGGCAGCACGCCATAACTTCAAGGGCTGATTAACCACTGCCAAGACCCTAGATGCCAAATGCTTAGCTGCCAAGGTTTTCAAGGCTCTTGGAAGTCACCCAAGCTTGATTTTTTTTTTTTTTTCTGGAGAATAAGTGTTTCTCCTGGTGAAATGGTTGCTGTTCAGTTGTGATGACAACTTTCTTGTGACACTGAATCTACTTTTTCTAAAGATGTAGTGGATACTTTCAGAGTATTAGCAAAGACTTTATTTCAGTAGTTTTTGTCACTTTTCTCCTGTTCCCATCTATACTTAGACAAGCACTGCTGTAACATAACTGGAAAAATAACATATAGTAGCTTCGTGGTTTATAGTAAATAGCAGGCCCCTG
Source organism: Struthidea cinerea (assembly GCA_013397865.1). Taxonomy (NCBI): domain Eukaryota; kingdom Metazoa; phylum Chordata; class Aves; order Passeriformes; family Corcoracidae; genus Struthidea; species Struthidea cinerea. The sequence goes on along the minus strand of VZTI01002487.1, from coordinate 434,327 downwards.
CCTGCCTACTGCATTTTGTCCAATTTCAGTTGTGCTAGCTGTTGTTTCTATTTTGATTTCAGTATCAAAAGTATTAGGTAAATACAGAGAACTTTTGATCTGGGTATTGTTACCTGTTCATTTATTTGCCCATCACTTTGATAAGGTCTGTGAAGAGAATACAACTGTTCTTAAAGGAATTTGCATTATTTTTTCATAATGTTGAGATGAAAGAATCTCTTTTGCAGTGATCTTTGAAGACAAATGTTACTAGAATTCCTGTGGACCAAAAGCATAATCTTGTGACATTTTGAAGGAGAGATGCCAAACTGATCTGGATTACTTAATCCCTGTCTTTCTATTTATTGTGGTTCCACTGAACTTTTGTATTGACTGAAATGGAGAAGAAATTAGCTAAAATTATAGTTAGAATGGTAATCTGATAGTCCAGAATTCAACTACATTGTACCTCTGGGTCAAGAAGATGTAGGTCTAACCATAGTGGTTTCAGTGATGCTGATGTTTAAAATTACCTTTAATATCTTTGTTATGCAGCATCAGTTTTTGGTTCAGTGGAATATACTAAATTAAAGTGTTAGGCCTTTGAGTCCTAAAATTATACTAATATATTGGTTCATATTCACTACTGCTAAATGTTGTATTTCTTACTTGTCCTAGCTGACCATTGAAAGTCAACATAAAATTAGAGTTTATTATATGGTCTGTATTTTTTAATATACCTTATCTGTGTAATTATTTTGAAATGTTTTAGATAGTATGAATCTGTAAAGACTTCTGACATAGATGTTTTTGTCCCTCATTAAGGACAGGGAACTTGCTGTGCAGCATATGGAGGGGGAAAAAAAAGCATAGAGGGAAACAGCAGAAGATGATTAAAAGATATAGAGAAAATGATGAGACTGAAGCCACATAGGACATCACAGAAAAGAGCTAGTTATGACAGTTATTGGTGAAACAAGCAAAGTTTTAGATTTTTCTTGTTAGAAGCTAAGTGATACTGGGCTTTGTGTTGAGGGGTTTTTTTTGAGAACCCTAAGCACACATACAGAGAGCAGTTAAGAGCTGGTAATCATTGCAGATAAAATTAGAAGTGAAAGAAATGTGGAACTTCTAAAGGTAATTCATGCTGATAAACGTAGTGTTTGTTTTTCTCAGTGTGAAAGGTAGAATTTATAAAACATTAATTAAATTATGCTTTCATTTACGATAGGAAAAATGGTCACTGCATTTAGTAATGTAAATAATAAAAACAGTTTTATTTACATGGAGAAGATAATTTATTTCAAACTAGTATGTGAAATGAGTCTGTTCCATTATATATTGCCTGACTTTCTGCTTTATTTGATCACAAGCAGGAGAAGTCCATTAAATATTGTAGAGTTCACTCTCGTTAGTTACTCACATCCATTAGTTTGTGTGTTGCCTGGATTGTTAACCTCCTTAGGAACAATTCTTGTGCAGAGTCAGTGTCCTGGGAGACAATAACACATCAAAGAGGAAGAATGAATCACCTTAAATTGAAAGGAGATGAAGAAAGAGTCAAGATGAAAAAGATATGAGGAGAGAATACAAATTCTGAGTGAAAATGAATACTACTAGTATCTTAAGTGAAAAAACCACAGCAGTGCAGAGGATTAATACAACACTAAGTCTTATTGCTTTTCATATAGAACATATCTGTGATCAGGTTTTCTAGTATAATGAATTTTCTGGAATGTGTGTGTCACATTCCAAAAAAACACAGTCATACACAATAAATACATATATTAAAAAAAATAGATAACTATTTTTAAAAATTTCAATGACCTGGACTTATTTCTAGAGAACTTCTAAGGAGTACCAATTAATGCTGAAAGAGGGAATTACCAACTCTAATACAGGTCTGACATGACCTTATATTGAGCTAAGATTCTTAGTACATCAACCTTATATGTGGTGTGGGGTGTTACTGCTGTTAGGGAGTTGCACAGTGCTGTGAACCCACAGGAAGTGTATTCTTTGCTTGATGGCACTGAGTTATAAATACGAAGTGTATGTATAGCATACATGTATCAAATATATGTTATAGGAATGAGATCTGGATAATTTGTAAATGGTAATAAATATGAGTTATCAGACTTTTCAGCCTTTTGAGCTGAATTGATGATGTTCCATAGTTTTCCTAAAATAAAGTTTTCCTAAAAATAAAGTTATTCCCATCATTTACAGAAAGAAAGAAAAAGCATCTCTTCTGCATAATAATCGTCATTAAATCATTTCCCCATTTTCTTGTGAATCATTGATCTCTGTTCCCAGGTCAGATAAACCTGTTCTGGCTATTTGATATGCATCAGTACTATGCTAAGTACTAGTGTCTTTTGTTTCTTCCTGACAGAGATGTCAATATCCAGGAATGCAAGTTAAGCACTGCCAAAAAAAATTATTTCTTTCAAAAAACCAACCAACCAACCAACCAAAAAAACAAAACCAGCAACAAGGGAGAATTACCTACTATATATTTTTTTCTTTTGACATTACAAAATAGTATAGTTACAAGAGAAGGAGTAATTATTGGAGCTTTTTTGCCCCTATAGGACTTTCTTTGTTTCTCAGTAACAGCTGTTTGGCAACAACAGTTGTAAAAACTGTCAACAGTTTACAAATTAATGTTTTTTGATTGCTTTGCAAACAACCCCTTTCATTTTATTCATGAATCTTCCCAACATGAAGCTTTGAGGTACAGATGACAGAAAAACAAACAACAAAAAATCAAGGTTTTCTTTACTGGCTTTGTGATTAATTTTTAAATACGATGACATGAAAGCCTTCATCCTGTACACAAACCCCCTAAAATTTTGATGTATTAAAAGCCTGGAAGTGTGTCAGTAAATGTTTCAGATACCAAAACTGCTAATAATGTCTGCTGCTTTCTCATTGTATGGATAACAGCTGACGTGTGGGGTAGTAGGAGCAACATAAAGTGCTCTTTTTGAGCATGACCACACAGTTGAGGAAAGCAGCTGATAGCATATGCACTGAAGATGCGGCTGACAATGCATGACTTTTTATTTCAGCCTTTGCCCTGATAAGTTTTTGACTAGTCTGTTGAGAAAGCAACTCTGCCCAGCCTTCATTTTGATCCTGAACTTAATGAGTTGTGTTGGAATTGTATGAGAAAGACAGAGAAGGCTAGATGAGAAGAAGGATGAATGAAGTCACCATTAGTCTTTTCTCAAGTCTGTTAGAAGCTATCTTCTTATTGCTATGTCTTGGTGTTTTGCACATTTCAACTTATACTACTTATCAGTGTAGTGAATAAACTTTACTTACAATGTGTAATATTGTTATCTAAAATATGTAGTGGACTTTAACCATAGTCTAAATTAAAAAGATGCAAAGCACCTTCACAATGGTAGCCATCTAATTATACTTAAATATAGTGATTAAATTTTACAGTTATTCTGACAGTAAAGTTTACCATTTAAATGTAAAGCTTGACAAGAAAATAAATCAGAATTACCTTTGACTTCACATGTTCTCTTCATAGTGTCAGTATGTTTTCTAAAGTAAAGGTTTCAGAGGTTGAGAGAGAGGCTCACGGAGCTGTGATCATTAATGGCATAGTTGTAATGCTGTTGGCTTTAGTGAATTAAGAGGAAATTAAAAGTTTAAAACATAAGCTAAGTAGCTTGAACACAACATCTTAAGGATTATTGGAATGCATTTTAGAAGCAGAAATATTAATGAATACAGTTCTGTAATTATTGGATGAAGGTATTTCTAGGCTTTGTCTGTTTATTTATGTTCTTTGAAATATGGTGGCACAGATATGTCCTATATCATTTTTTTCTCCATCCATTCCTTGCCTTGGTCCTTCCATTATAAGCAACTCTTTGTAGCTATCCAGATAAGGAAGGTTTCAATGAGGATGGGAGAAATATAAAATACTTTAAAAATTAACTTATGCAGGTAGGAACACAACTGGGAAGATTGTAAATCATGCCAGATTCTGTGGGAGTACTGAAAAACACCTTTGTATGTAAACTCAACACAAAATAAAATTTTGAGTTTAAAGACCTTGTTTCATATTCCAAGTTATAATTTTAGTGTGAGCTAAAATTTAGCAAAGTCCTCCTTGCTACAATCCAGCAAAATCTGTATGTGATACTTCCTCTGTGTAATCCAAGCTAGAGTTTGCAAAACTTGTCAGTTATGTCTTCACTTCATGTTCCATGATGTTTTTTTCATTAAAAATACTCACATATATGCAACTGTGAAGGAGGTTCTGCAGCTTCGTGAATGCTGTTATGAGAGAGGCATGAGACATCATCACTATTGTTAATAGAAGTGTTGAATACTGTCAATTTGAAGGTTTCTGTCAACCAGTCGAAACCAATCTAGAAAGTCTTAACCACTAACACTGAAGTCAGTGATGCAGAGTCATCAACAAACAGATGTCAGTCTGTACTGTATATAATTTCTTTTTTTTGCCTCTACTTTAATAGTAATCTTGACATGAGTATTCAGTACAGCACAACTAAAAGTTTGGAGAGTTTTTCCCATTTACTGTATTTCAAAAAAATACTTGAACTGTTCAGGAAGCCTAAATCTTATATATTGCTAGACTTAGGAGTTAAGGCCTTTTATGGAAGTGCTAGAGAGAGTATAATCCTCTGTTTTTAATCATATGATGACAGTACAGTGTTAGTAAGCATAATATCTATTTTACAGATAAACTCATCATCCTTATTCTAAAAAGGACAAAAAAGGTGCAAAGAAAAAGTCTGAAATATTCGGAAAGCTTTATGTTTGATCTTATCCACAACAGCTGTCTCAACACTGCAGAAAGTCAGGCTAGTTAAAAATGATGGCCTCTGCTGTATCACATAATGAATAAAAAATTTTATTGATAGCAGTAAAACCTATGTTGTCTAGTGCTATTTCACACGAGGCTAATAACTGTTCTATGGTGGCTGTAGATACAGTTTAACATACACATGCATTATTCTGAGTACTTGTTGGCAGTGTAGTTCTTCTACATTAAGAATTATCATTAAAATACAGATTTAAGTGTCACAGAGAAATGAGACCATTTCTGTAGACTTACCTAGAAATTTTGAGGGAAAAAACCTGCACCTGGAGAAGCAGGAGGGAGAGGACATGAGAGGACATTTCTATAACATTACCTGTGAGAAAGAACCAGCATAATCAAATAGCTTGTAATCCTGAAGGGGAGTGATGGAAAGAGTTATACACCTAAAAACATCATGTGTATTGGTGAGAGATGTGTGGTCATATGGGCCAGAGCCTGAAATAGAAATAAACTCTAAAATCTAAAAGTCATCTGAGGGCTTTTGCATGTGAAAAGCAGAATATTAAATAGCTGTTTCTTGCTATATACATACCATTCAGGCAAATGAAAAAAGTTTCTCCTAAAAAGTTGCTTACTGTAAGCATGTAAAAGTATTTTCCTGCTGTCACCTTTCTCCTATCTTGGAGATCTTTCCTCCATCATATATAGTATCCTGGGAGCAGCTCTGGTGGTGAGAGGTGAGGTGGTTTTTCGGTATCCTTCAAATATTTTAAAAATTAAATCCTTTCCTAATAGAGAAGAAATCTGAATCTAGTAGTAAAACATACGCTTCAAGTTGAAGATAGCTTTGCACAATGCATTCTTTGACATTCTCTAGCATGCGTCAATTACATCACGGGTGTCAAGTTACATCTGGGCTAAGACTGAGGTTTAGCACATCTAGAAACAGAATAAATTTGCTCTGTATGAAGTGTGTTTTTATAGACTGAAGAAGCAGCTGTAACCTTTAAGGAGCTCCTTACTTGTTTTGGGTTGTCTGTTGAGTTACGTGTTATGGTATCGATTTCTCCCAGTTTGGTTTTATTTGCTTTGCAACTGCATTTGGGAAATACGGAGGGTTGTTGCATTTCTAAACTGTACTTTCAACCTCTTTTTGCCCAAGGGAAGAAATGTAACTCCTCATGTTGAGATACAAGTTTAGTTGTACCTGAACAGGATACAGGGTTCACTTGTTCTGTTCAGCCTGGAGGAGACAGAGGGGAGACCTCACTGCAGTTACAACTTCCCCATGAGGGGAGGAGCAGGGGCAGGCACTGATCTCTGTGGTGACCAATGGCAGGACTTGAGGGAATGGCCCGAAGATGTGTAGGGGAGGCTTAGGTTGGGTATCAGGAAAAGGTTCTTCACCCAGAGGGTGTTTGGGCACTGGACCAAGCTCCCCAGGGAAGAGGTCACAGCACCAGCCTGAGAGAGTTCAGGAAGTGTTTGGACAATGCTCTCAGGCACACGGTGTGACACTTGGGGTGTTTTGAGCAGAGCCAGGAGTTGGACTCAATAATCCTTGTGGCTCCCTTTAAGTCAGGATAGTCTACAATTCTGTTTCTTTCTAGGGAGTACATCATCATGAGATTTGTTCAGAAGTTGGATTAAAGAAGCATTATATTTAGAGATGTTACTAAATTTATTTACAAGTAAAAAATCAGGATGAAGAACATGAAAGGCATGGAAAATTCATTACTCATTCTCTCATATTTCTATATTATTAACATTCTTTCTGCATTTTTAATAGAAAAAGAAAACCTGTTAAATTTGATAAAACTTAGGAACATTTATTAATGTCTTACTGTGATCCTTGGCTCTCCTCAGGCAATCCAGAAGCACGTTTGGGCCACTCTGTATGTTCTTTTGCTGAACTTGCTTTTTGTCACCAAAGGCAACAAAGAATTATTATTATTTTAGATTTCAAAATGTATTCTATTCAAATGTATTCAGAACAAATTCTACTAATATTTTCCTAGGTCACTGTTTTCTGCTTTATCCATGTACAAGGATGGATCCTTTCAAGAGAAAGGTCAGGGTCTTCTATGTGAAAAGGATATTTTATGCAAATACAGGAATTTGCTGGTAGTATAATTTAAATTGTACGTATTGTAAAACAAGTTGAATTAGACCAAAATTAGTAATTGAAGGACAGAACGGCAAGGAAACCACAAGCCCAAATACTGTTATACCAAAAATTCTTAAACATAATCATACAGTTAAATCTTTTACTAAAACAGTTCCTGGTATTTCCCCCTTTTTCTGGTGTTGTGCTTATATTTTCAGTGCTCCTCTGGGGTCTTGGGGTTGATGGCTTCAGTCTGGTAGTACAGGCTGTACAGCGAGTTCTAATCACCTCAAGTCTGAGAAATGCAGTGCTCATGTTGACCCTTCTTTGTCCCTCTAGGATCCATCTGGAGTAATTTTTATGTCTGCTAGCACGATTTTACACTGCGCTGTTTCTTCACGAATGTGCAGGTTGATGTTACATATGATTTTATGACATACTGTGCCTTTTGTGTATGCCAGATGCTATTTCCCTCTTCCCTTTGTTGCCCAGCAATTTAACCTGAGCATCAGAGCATTGGAGAACCAGTGTCGGGCTGGCCCTCTTTTTTGACAGTCCCATGGTGCTCATTTGCACAGTGTCTCCACTTCTCAAAGCCTCTGCTGTCATACCAAGCCTTCATTTCTCCGTGTATACCAGGGCATTAGGGTCATAAATACCTCATTCTGCACAAAGTAACCTCTTGTTATGACTGTAAAAACTGCAGCTGTAACATCCAAAAGGTAAGTAAAGGTTACCCAAGTTAGTGATAGCCACCTGTCGGAAGAAAAGTTTCTGTTACAGCTAAAAACATGAAAATGAGTCCACAGGAATGATTAGGCAGAGCAAGTCTCAGTGCTCAAGCCTTGCAAACCATATTGGAAGCCTGTTAGTAGCAGAACCGTATCAACATCACTGGACTACAGCATTCACTCATTTCCATTTTATTTTGCCTCTCATTCAATGCATTTATTTCATATGCATTGTATGAAATAAATAAGTAAGTATAAGGACCACAAAAAACGTGTTTACTAATAGGTGTCGCTTTTATTAAATATATATAGCTAAAATTCCCTGTCACAAAGTAATGTTAGACCCTTACCATTCTCCTGAAAGGACAAAAGTCTGGTTTTGAAAGTACAAAACAGCAGCCTAGGAAAGTATCAATAGGATCTATTTGAATGAAACATATTTTACCATTTTTTCTAACCCTTTGTGCTAGATAAAGGTCTCTCTGCATAGACAAGACTGTGTGTAATGTACTTGCCAGGGACTCTCAAAAAGCAAAAGTCAGATCCATGTCCCATTGTGGCAAAGTAAACAAGGAATGGTGGATTAAGAAAATGTGAGCAGACATACAGTCACTTTTCTTCCCTCACTAAAGCCATTCTTGTAAGGGATGATATGATAGTTTATGACCATGAAAGGTGGAAAGTGAATGCATTGAAGAAGAGGGAAGCACACCATATGGATAGTGAGCTGTCCCGGATGCCGCCCTCAGACTGGACAGGTGAGCGTGGTGGCCATGTGATCTGGGTTGGACGGCGCTCTGACACTGCTGCTGCTGCTGCTGCAGGTGCAGTGGCTGTCAGCAGAGGTAACAACAGACCAGCTGTGCCCCATGCCTGCCTCACCAGGCTTGTTTGCAGCCACGTGCGGCTTGTGGTAGTTCGCTGCTCCTCTCAAGTGCTGTGCAAAAACTCTGTTTCAGATGTTACATGGAGAGAAATTGCATTTTCGCCCATTTTTCATACCATATGTAATGCCGTAATTTTTATAAGCAGAGCCTTTTTGAACAAAAGTGCCTCTCAGGTGGTTTATCCCTTGCCTATTCAGCTGAGCATGGACCTATGTATCTGAGCTGAACAGGGATGGGATAACTTATATTTTTAAAGGAAAATTGATGTGTAGGTGTTTTGTAGATTCAGATGCTAAGCCAACAGTGCTCCAATTCTTATTACTGCATCTCTTTCATACCAGATTTTAAATCTTTATCTGGAGAAAGTTTATAAAAATAGCTTCTCTACTGTCATTGAGATTTTGTAGTTTTCATTTTAACATTACTTTTAATCAAATTGATGAGCCATAACTGAATATTACATACTGGATTGCTAACTTACTTGCTTATCTTTTAAATGGTGATAATCCAGCCAGTGTTCTTCATTAAAAATACTACTAGTTTTTAGATAATTTAATATGCACCATATAATGCCTTTATTTTTGTTGCCTTTGCAAATGCACAACAATAAAAAAGGAATACAGTCATATATTTGCAAAATTTCTTTTTCAGGATTTTTTCTGTTTTCATTTCTCAGTATATGCAGCCTTTGGATTAGCTTGAAAGAACCTTCAATTAGACATAATTTGTGTTTCTTACAAACATTTTTAAGGTATTAAGTGAAATATTATTTATTAATGGAACAAAGGAGAAACACAATGTTGGTGTGAGTATAACTTATGTTACGAAAATACAAGTTTGAGACACAGTGCATAGATGAGATGGTTTGCATACCAGAATATTTATTTCACATAGTTCAGATTACAAGGATGCAAAATATAGCTCTTGTTTAAACTGCATGAAAATCTACAGTATCAGGGTGTGGCTGGCACCCATGTGCTTCTAAATTCATGTTGTTTGAAAGATGGCCCAAATGCTAAAATTTTTCTTGACCACCTGCAACAAAATTAAAACCATGTCACATGCTATGGCCCAGATGCTGATAAAATAAAACTGTGTTTCACCATTTTCCACCATTTGCTAAATTTTCGATTTCATAATTCAGGTTAGTCATGTAAAATTAGAAATTGAGTTACAGTATAAATATAGAAGTGTTTTGAGTGTATCCGGTGAGGTTCTGGCAGTGGGTGGCAAGAAAAGACCAGTGCCAGACACAGCTGGTTCCAGCTAGCTCTGCAACAGATCTGCCGCAGGACACAGCTGAGCCCGTCAGTGAAGCTGGTGGCGCCTCTTGTGAAAGCATATTTAAGGAAAAACAAAAATATTAGACAGGCAGAGGAGAAGGGAACAAAGGCAGAGTGGGAAACAACACAGGGAACAGCTAGGGTAGAAGAGGAGGAGCTCCATGGTGGAGCAGACATCCACAGTACTGCTTGTGGGGAGAGGAAGGAGGATAGTGTTTTAATTTTTGTGTTTGATGCTCACTATGCAGACCTGTTTTTATCAGCACGAAATTTCATTAATTTTTCTCAGGTCTGCTTTGCCCACTAGAGAATTTGTTGAGCAATCTCCCTGCCTTCAGCTTGACCCAGCTCATTCAACCTGTTTTCTCGCCCTGTCCTAAGTGCTAAGGAAGGACTATGAGGGAGCGAGTGGCTGGGTGGGAGTTCAGCTATTTGCCAAAGCTAACCTACCACAAGAGAGGAAGAGTTATGTGAGCTAGTGCATGTCTCATAAAATATCCTTGATAGTATAAGTCTTCTTTGCGTTGGAGCTTAATGGTAAATTGGGAGTAAGTTCTTGAAGACAACAGAAGTACACCAGCTAAGACAAATACCGAGAACAGAAGTCATGTCCGGGTGTGTGGTTATCTTTATCATAGCAATTGTGGAGAAGAAAATAAATAGCATAATCATTGATAGGTTTCTTGTTTAGCAGGTTGTAATTTTGATCTGACTTTTTTGAAAGTAGTACAGTTTTTACGGACTTTTAACTACAGGCAGATTTCGGTACTGTATATACCTTACTGCAGTGTATATGAAAGCTACGAACAGAGAGTCCTCTTGATGTAAGCACAGAATTTCTCTAGGACTGAACAAAGATTTGTCTGCTGCCTCCATCACTGTACCATCTGTCTTGGGTGTGTCTTGTCAGTGCCTTCTTCCAGGATGCTAATTCAGACTTAAATTATTTTTTTCATCAAATATATTAATGAGAAATGTTAAAAAGCATACAGAGAAATAGAACCACTTCAGGATATTTTCTCAGCTACTCATAATTGTATAAAGATACTACTTCATTAGCAGCTGATATGCAACAGTAGATGCTTAAAAGGGGCTCTTGCAACTCTCCAGATAAATGAAAGACATTAGGTTATCAGAGCGTAAATTAGAATATTAAATGACTGGGACTAGCCTTGATGACTTTGTTGACATTAATCCACATTTTTCAGCATAGTATTAAACTTCCCACTGTGAGGCAACTTTAGTTCGCTTCAGACCTCTTTCTGTTTATGTCTGTCTGTACATATATCTATCTATCTGTCTATGTATCTATGGCCCATGTATTAAAATGCATTTAAATTAAAATATTAGGTTCTTTGGACCTTTCACACCTTGCTTTCCCTACAACACATAGTCAGTATTGACTATCTGATTCAATCACAGAGTCTCTGAAAATGTTGAGCTTTTCTTAAAAATAAAGAATTTTTAAAACTAATATTTTAATTGACAGGTTTTATGGTTTTGTTACTGTATTAAAGTTGTATTATATTGTGGTGACCTGTGCAGTTTTTTCTTTGTATCTTCAAAAGTTTCAAAATAACCTCTCTGAAGTAAAAACTGAATTTTGCAGGCATTCACAGATTTCCCAAAGCTTTGGCTTGGGTTTACATTAAATCTTACATGTAGTCACAGAATTCTGAAAGCTTTGACACCCGTGAAAAGGGAGCCTGCTCCCTTTGAAATGTTACAACATTTCACTGGGAATCAAATTTCTTAAATTGCTCTTAGACTTTGGTGGTTGTACACACCATTAAGGAAATATATGCTCACCTTCTCTTCTGGTGATTTCCTGTGTATGAGGTTTCTGGGTTGGTCATCTTGTATTTTATTATGTTTTCCTACATCAAAAGTAACAGAATTATTATAGGAAACAGAGCTCAGAAATAAATTTGTGGGATGTAAGTTTGTGAGTAATTTATGCTGGTGTTCCTGCACTCACTTCAGTGTTAGACAGCAATGAAAAATTGAGTTGGGCTTGTTCTAATTGATAGTTTATTGATAGGATTTATACAATTGTAATTACTCAATATTTCTTTAAAGGTGCATGAGTTGAGGCTTTTTTTGTGTGTGTTAAAGCCATGGTTGACTACCTATTCCCATTTACTTTAGCAAACCAGTTTCAGGATCAATGGTCAGTCATTTGTTGCTCCTTTCTCTGAGGACAAGACTGGATTTCAGCAGCTCAGGTCGCATGCAATAGTAAGAACAAATCTACAGAAACAAAATCACTAAGGAAAGGGTAAAAGATGGTGAGCAGTCAGGGTCTTCCCCTTGTTCTGACATTGTAGTTTAGAGAAGAGAGGTGGTTGTGTTCAGGTAGGAGGTTGATGATGTTTATTATCCCTGTTGTTTATTACGAGAGTTAACCTCTAGCAGCATGACTGACACAGACAACACCTCAGTAACTGTACAGTTGCTCTGTGTGCCATACAAACACAGTTATTTCCTTAAATTGCTTACACACCCCCCTATAAAGACTTTCTGTAACATCTTTGGATGCAATTTTGTCGAAGTGGTGCTAGCCAGAATATTTCTACTTTTGTGTTGTTGCTTCTCTATCACTCTGTCTTCTCTACATGGGGAAAAAATAATCTTGGATATTTAAAAATTAGACTGTATGAGTTTTGAAAATAGAAATCAATCTGCATGTAAGTGGCTCTGCCTGCATGAAAGGTTTTGATATATTAAGAGTCAATTATAATAGCCTTTTGATGAACAAACCATAGGTCATCCATGTACTCTAGCTCCAAGGGGAAGAAGGCTCTTCTTTCTAGCATAAATGAATAGTGTCTAATACAAACCTACAGTACTGAAATGACATCTTGTGTGACTCAAAGTCTGAGATCTTTCTGTGTTTGTCACCTGATGCAAAAGTAGTTCAGGTGGTTCATGAATAATGAGCCAGCAGTGTGTGCTCGCAGCCCGGAAAGCCAACCAAATCCTGGGCTGCATCCAAAGCAGTGTGGGCAGCAGGGCCACAAAGGGAATTCTGCCCATCTGCTCTGCTCTGGTGAGACCCTGTAGCAATATGGAGCAGCGAGGAGGACCCAGGCAGGTGCAAAGGAGGAACTTTTTTTACAAAAAACCCGGCCTTTTTATGCCGTTAGTCGGTTGTTAGTTTACATAGTTTTAAGGCACAACAAACCCAATTTAACCAACCACCATACACCATAGTGTGGACACGAGGCATTCACGCAGCAAGCCTCACTTCCCCTATTCTAGCTGAGGCATTCTCCCACAGTCCATTTCTACTTAGGCTAAGTAACAGGCCAGAACCATGATTTTACCAGGCCTTCCCTTTAGAAAGCTTTACCTCTCGGTCACAAGACCCCACCTGCACTGCTGCATCCAGCTCTGGGGTTCCAACATAAGAAGGACATGAAATTGTTGGAACAAGTCCTCAGAAGGGTATGAGGTTGATAAAGGACTGGAGCACCTCCCCTACAAAGACAGGCTCAGAAAGTTGGGTCTGTTCTGCCTGGAGAAGAGAAGGTTGCATGGAGACCTCACAGCAACTTTCCAGTATCTGAAGGGGGCCTGCAGGGAAGGTGGAGAGGGACTCTTCATCAGGACCTGCAGTGATAGGACAAGTGGGAATGGCTTCAAATGGAAAGAGGGGAAATTTAGATCAGATATTAGGAAGAAATTCTTTATTGTGAGGGTACACTGAAACAAGGTGCTCTGGAGGTCATGGATTCCCCAACCCTAGCAGTATTCAAAGCTAGGTTGGATGGGAGTTGGAGCACCCTGGTCTAGTGGGAGGTGTCCCTTCTCATGACAGGGGGATTTGGGGCTAGATGGTCTTTATGGTCCATTCCATACCCTTAACATTCTGTGATTCTAAGATAATGGAAAAGAGTTTAAAAATACTGTGAACTTTTTTACATCTAACTTCAGTAATCATTCATTCATTCAGACAAGAGACTTAAACTGTGATTGGATAGATTGCTAAATGTGTACAAATCTATTTATTTGAATAAGACACTTCTTGCATCTGAAACACTGTATAAACAATATTTCCACTTCCAGATTGCATCCCTCATTTACATTTACTACGGCAGAGAACTGCTGAAGTGAAATTGGTGGAGGAAGGTCTGTGGAATTATTTAGCTCAACACCTGTTGGGAGGTGCTGCCAATCAAAGCCTGGAGTGGAAAAGATAACTGGGTTTGGTAGAAGCAGAAAAGTTTGTAGTTACAAAGTTCCCATGCAAGGGCAATACTTTTACTTACTGTTAATTAAATGAACAAGAAAACATAATATAATGCTCATTATCTAAATAAATTTCTTGGAAATGTAAATAATTATACAGCTCCTGTTAATGGCATTCTTTTATGAAATTATGTATTGACTTACTTTGCATGCATTTAAATTCTGTCATCCTAAATTAGTTTTCAGAAAGTATTTTGAACACATTTATTTCATCCTAAGTTGTCAGTTGAAAGAATAGCACTCAAGATTGTAGTCAAGGTCGTCCAGAGCTGCCTGCCTTTCTTGCCTGCACCACAGTCTGGAATTCACATTATTTCTAGCTTCTTGTATGAGTTCTTTGCTTTCATTGTATATTCTAGAAATTGTTGTCTTATGACTGTTTTATGCTCTGGCCTTGGATGTCACATACCCCTCTGGTGAAAATGAATTGACACTTGAAAAACTGAATCCAGAATAGTTTTCCTGGATTCTACTTGCAGTGAGTGAAATCCACAAGATTTGGTGAAAGCTTCTTGTTCTGGGAAAATTAAATTTGCCCTAAGGCTCTTGTATAAGAAGGTCATCATCATGCATTGAAGATGCGTTACAGATGCGCAGCAATGGTTCCGTAACATTGCAAAGAACACCTTAGCACTGTTCTTACAATATTTCTCGGGAGAAACGTACCTAGAGATTAAAGAATTAGAATGTTTAAAATTATTTTGAGTAATGCAAACACCAAAGTCAACTAATACAATATTTTGATTTTGCTCATTGAGATTTAATCACAGTAATAAACAATTACCATTAAATTCTTGGCCTAAATAAAATGTAGCAAAATAATGGCCTTGTAATGTAAAGAAGGCACAGCTGATTATAGTCTAGAAGCTATATGTCAGTCCAGTTGGTTTTCATTATTTAGAGGCCTGCTGAAAATATTTAATTTATGAACAGTACAACTGATTGCTTAAATGAACTCTGAGACCGGTTCACATCAGCAAGAAACATGAGTGTATCATCCTGTTCTGACCTGCTGATTTCTTAAGAGATTCAGAAATAATCCAGAATTCCAAGAATAAAGTTCAGCTGCATCATTAGCATTTTATTTTGCCCTACAGTTTACCTGAGCAAGTAGTTGAAGCACAGACCAAAAACTGATAAAAAAAGGCACATAAATACATTTGACATAAAATAAAACCCTGTTCATAAATATGTGACTGAATCTGATAAGCTTAAGCCTGCACTTTGGCAGAACAAAACCATCTCTGCCTAGATACAATAAAGGCATTTGGGTATCCAGCAGCCCACCACCAAGTATATAAATGTATTATTTGCATGTTTGAGGTGGGCAGCCCGATATAACAGCAGTGAAGGCATGTGGATGTTAAGGAGTTATATCCTGCTGAAACAGTTGGGTGAAGTGCCGTAGTACTGAGGATTTGACATGCACGTCTCATAGTGTGATCTCTGCAGTTACAGAATTTGCCTCTTTATTTGTTTGTGTTTTGGGGATTTTGGTATTATGATTTAACCCCAGCCAGCGTCTAAGCCCCACACAGCTGCTCTCTCATTCCTCCACTAGCGGGATGGGTGAGAGAATCAGAAGAGTAAAAGTTAAAAAACTTAGGTGTTGTGACAAAGACAGTTTAATAGAAAAAGCAAAAACCATGCACATAAGCAAAACAAATCAAGGCATTAATTCCCGCCTTCCAGTGGGCAGGCAGGTGTTCAGCCATCCTCAGGGAAGCAGGACTCTTGTCATGCGTAATGGTGCCTTAGGAAGACAAAAACAATTACTCCCAAGGTCATCCCTCTTCCTTTCTCTGCCACCAGCTTTATATACTGAGCATGGTGCCATATGGTGTGGAACATCCCTGTGGTCAGTTGGAGTCAGCTGTCCTGGCTGCGTCTCCTCCCAACTTTTTGTGTACGCCCAGTCTCCTCACCAGTGGAGCGGTACAAGAAGCAGGCATTGACACTATGCAAGCCCTGTTCAGCAATAACAGAAACATCTCTGTATTATCAACTCTGTTTTCAGCACAAATCCAAAACACAGCCCCATACCAGCCACTGGTAAAGAAAATTAAGTCTATCCTAGCCAAAAGCAGCACACAGATGTTGCTGAGG
>VZTI01002487.1:379939-418160 GCA_013397865.1 Struthidea cinerea | reverse complement strand
CACAAAAAATTTTGTCGGGCTCCCCCCCCCCCCCCCTTTTTTTTTTCTTTTTAAACAGCGAAGGCTATCTTAGCCTGCTTTTTCAGTACTGGACTGTTTACAGGCTTTTCCCTCTTAATTTTACTTCAGCAATACAGTGTGGGATTTTACTGGACGTATATAACAAGACATACAGTTGGTTATATAGGTAATTGGCAGCCTCATTCCTATATTTGCACTAGAAGGTAAGTTGCTTTAGCATAGTATCAGCAGCAAGGACTAATGGCACAGTCTGTGGGAAAATAGTGCCATGTTCCAGTTGAACTTCTTTCTGGATATCTGTGTTATGTAATCTGATGCTCAGTGATGTATTTTTACCTTGATCTTTTGCCAGGGAATTATTAACAGATAAAAACAATGATATGGTCAGTAGTGCTTTTCTTATTGTAAATCTACCCTCAGCTGCTCTTGGTTTCATTTTCTCTTAACCTTAGATTATAAGAAGGGCATGAACACTGAAACAAGTTCAGATAAAACCCCAGGACAGTGTTTTTAATAAATGCACATGGCATGACTACATTATTTCTTAAAATAGCTACGCTGTATTTTGCAGAACCTGTGTCATGTGTCTCAATTCAGCTGCTTCCCACATACTTCATTCACATGAAGTGTGTACCCTGTTTGAAGTTTGCTCTTCTAATAGTGGAGCAGGTTTCTTGACATAAGGGAGGGGTTTGTTAGAGAGAATAACCAGGGTAAGGAAGGAAAATACTAGGTAGCTAAGTCTGTAATAGTAGAGTAGCTAATGCTCTAACAGAGTTTTATTTTTGTCATTCTTTCTACTGTTCTTGTGGTGTTCTGGTTGACTTGAAATCCCATTTTAATTTATATTTGTAAAAAATAAGTGTCTATGTTATCATTTCTTGATTATTAAACCATATTTGATAGTAAGTGAAAGTTTACATGTTTACTTACTTACTCCATTTTTTAATTTATTGAATTTCATGGGGTTTTCTGTATTTGTGGTTCTTTTTTAAAGGCTGTATTGTTCACTTGTTATCTTGACAGGGATCTTGGGAGAGCATGAACAGAAAAGTCTATGAAGTAAAGTTCACTAATGACAAATAAACATAGCTTGTACAACTTTAGTCATAAACACCAAATGGGTTTATGGCTTAAGGTAAAGATTGATAAATGGAATATGCTAAATAAAATCCTGAATAGGAACACTTGCCCAATATCTGTAGGCTATCTGTGAAACAGAAAAGTTAAAGCTTCGTACTTTTATGCATTAGCCTGTGGAAACAATTTCACTTCTGAAATGCTTCAAGAACATTTGAGTATAATGGGCTTTGTACTGCCTGCCTTGGCTGTACCCTGTAGAGAGCACTCAGCCCATTCAGCTTGAACTCCATTTTATCTAGCTCTTATCCATTAATTTTATCCTGACCTTGGGCATAAAATATATGCACTTTTTATGCTCCATGCTTTTTGTGGAGAAAGAGGAATAGCATTACCCATCGATCACCATTATGAATGATATAGCTTAAAACAAATACAGGTCAGAGACAGATATGTTAAGAGCAGTTTTGTATTGATTCCATCACAACAGTGAGTTAAAAGGGAAAAAAAAAAAACACATCAGAGTATAAATGATAAAAAGAGATTTGGAAAACAACAACAGCTATGAAGTAAACTTAAGAGCTTTGCTTTAGGGTTATTATTGGCAAAAAAAATGAATTCTGTTGCTATTATTAATACAATCTACCTCCCCCTAATATATTTACTGTCATAACGTAGACTTTGCAGTGTACTACAGCAATAAGGTCTGTGTGTTTTACTGCTGCATTTTTTCCTGTTGAAAGCTTTTTTGTTAAAATAATCTTACACTGATTAGAGCCTTTAATCTATATTTAGCTCTAGTGCTGAAATATTTATATCATACTTCTAGCTATAGGTGCTTTTTATTTGTTTGTGCATCAATCCACTTGCAGAGCACTGTCTTTCACTACAACAAAATTGTATGTCTTGTTAGGATCCATGACACTGGTACTAATGGTAGAAGCTTTAACAAACCTACTTGAATTACAGTATGCGTCTCTATCGTAATGTACGTGGAGAAAAATATATCCTCCTTAGTTGTCGCTATGACGTACCGAGAGCGGCGAGTAATGACACAATCCAAGTTCAGGAAGAAAGTAGACATTTAATTAATTATAGTTTGATTTATATAACTTGGTTCCCAAAGATGACAGGAGGTTATTGGTTCTTCGACCAGCCACCCCCTGTCTTATTGGCCAAAGCTCACAACACCTACTTAAAAATATTACTTCACTGTGTACCATAACAGCTCTGAAAAACAGATCCCAGGTGCACAGATAAAGACCCGGTTTACAAAAAACCCATAGCAGTGTTTGTCATAGCTTTCGTGAGAACCACAGAGTTCTCACAGAATGCTGCAGAAAGCTGAAAAATTTCTCTACCAAAGCTTTGCAGTGCCTACACTTTGTCAATGGATTTCCATTGAGAAAAAAAATGAGTTAAATAATATTATTGATGAGGGAGAATTGTTTTACCCTGTGAGACTTCTTTTTGGAAACAAGAAAACTTAGGAACCTAGAGCCAAGTGGAAAGATACTATGAAACAGCTTATTAGAAGAAAAGGCTAAAAAATTAGTTTGACAAATCTGTGATAATACCTTTATGATCTGTTTACTTACAAAATTAAAAACCTGAAACAGTTAAGTCAGGAACAGATATTCATCACAGCCTTCCTTTGCGAGAGGTCAAAGTAGTGTTTTCAGTTTTCTAAGCAGTTTTCTCATGTAAAACTCTGAGTGTTCAGAATTAGCTGAGCGGTTCTTTGGGAATGCCATCCTCAATTCATAACTTTGCCCCATGATTTTTATGGTGGCTTTTTCCATTTATAAATTAGTGCTTTCTGTTCCTGATCAGGAATAATACATGCTCTCACATGGAGAAAAAGAAAAGGCGGTATACAGTTGTAGAGTGAATCAGTTGCAGATCCAGAGACTCAGTTCTCCTGAGTCCATAGGTTTTAAAGCCATAAGGGACTAGTAAGACTATTTAGTCTGGCCTCCTGTATAATAGAGGTCATAGGATTTCCCTCAGTTAATTCCTATTTCATTATCTTATGCTTTTGAGTAAAGGTATCAGCTGGGTTTCGGATTTCCTGTCTTAAATGCCTGGTGCTGTTCCATGGAACTGTTTAGACTTCTTAGCTAAGATTTGATCATGTATTTGCTTTCAGCCAGGATTTATCCAGACTTCAGCAGAAACTGATTCAGTTCTGAATTTCACCTGTCTGAATCAGAACTGGTTTCAGACAGGTGAAATCTGTCTGAACTGTTGGGGTTAGAGAAAAATGCAGTACTCGAGATTGCTCAGCAACTCCTTCCGTTATTTTAAATCTTCAGCCACTCCTTTCTAGAGCATGGTTTACCTGTCCACCCACTATCAACTTTTATGTGCCACATGTGCTATCGGTCCTTTTCTCTCCCAGAGATCCGTTTCTGGGAATTCAGCCAGACTTCTGAAAGAGCACAGATCAAGATACAAAGGCACCCCTCACAGGTTTATGCACACTTGTTTCATGTGCAGCTGAATTTGCCACTGTAATTAGCACCTTCACAGTGAAGGGGACCAGTGAAGTATTTTTCTGAGTGATCATGGATGTACTTCATTTTATGTAAAGAAAATAAATATGCATAGTACTCTGTTTTATGTAAAATAAACTTTAAAATAAATTGTTTCATTTTCCAGTGAAAATGAAAATTGTCAGTGACAATTTGGAAAGAAGAGGAAAAAAAAAACAAACCCCCTTCTCTCTGCCACTTTAAAAATTGTTTGCTGGTATTCACATCCTAAAAGGATTTGAAATGTGCAAGGTGTTCTAATCATAGTCAGGTTTTATTCGGAAATGTATTGTAAAATATCTGAAATTCTGCCAGTCACATTTTGGATGTGGGTATGGTCATAATAAAAAAACTGAAAAGGAAAAAAAATTGTCCAAAATTGGTAACTTGTCTCTTAAGTTTAAAATTTAAATGACTCTTTTTATTCTACTTCCAGCTAATGCACAAAGCATTGGATGTGTTTGTAGTAGTTTGAAAGCAAACCAGTGAGAGACTCAAAATCAAAAATACAATTAATTAGGAAAATTAAAAATAAATTCAGTAGTACAAAAACACTGACAGAGTCAGGATACGACCTGACACCATGTCGGTCACGGTGGTGGTAGCAGTCCAATTAAATAGTGGCTGCAATCCTCCTGAAGTGATAGATGTGGTTTTGCTGAAGCAGTGATCCTGTAGAAGAGTCTGGTCTTCCTCTGAAGGTCCACTGGTGGTTATATAGCTCTTGTCCTCTGGGCTGAGGTAGGCTGAGTGTGGTGTTCCAAACCTCAGATTATATCCAGGTAGGAATGCTTGGTTCCTCCCCCTGGGCAGAGCATCTCACAATGGGATGATGTAATTTTATGAGTCATGCAGCGAGGCTGGATGGCTCATGAACAGAAGATACACCCCAGAGGGAGTTATCAGGGATGTGTCATGGAAGAGAGATAAAGAACACTGCCCCACCTGGTTTTAACTGATGGTGATAGAATACATACTTTTGGTTACATCTTACATTGTAACCTAAGACAGTGTCGTATAGCAAACTTTAAGCTCATTAAATCCTTAGGGTCTAGTATTCAAAGCGTTTTTTTAAATTTGTTAGTGAGGCAAAGTTTTGTAGTGTTTGCTATGTGTAACAGGGATGTAGAAACTTACAGTTAACATGAATAATACAGTGTTATTTTAACAGAAGTAAAATAATGACTGTGGAGTCATAGGGGAAAAGTGAATACAGAAACCATTGGAGATGGCAAGCGTTTATGTGTGTGTAGCTATAAATGTACACATGCATTAACATTCTTTGTACTTCTTGTATGGAGTCTAAGTTCTTATCTGGGTACCCCCACTGGCAGGCAGACCTTAAGGGATGCTTGTTCTTTGCATCTAGTTAGCCATATACAGGACTGAATGCAAAATCTCAGGTGTTCCCTCACACTTACAAAAGCTTGGTCTGCAAATGCAAAGACAACGCAAGTTTACTTAATCTGTAGTTAGTATGAAGGCATCTAGTCTGTCTAAGAGATATTAATACAAAGTAAATCATCTTGCTTTCTTCATCAACTAATAATATTCTTCACCTCATTTATTAATAACTTTCTTTATGAACTACATTCATGGCTGAGTAAAGTCTCTATTCTATGTTGCTTTGTAGAAATATCATGTTAATTAAGCTAAGCTGATCTATTTATAACTAAATGCAGTAAGGAAAAGCTTCCAGGAAGTTGCAACTACAAATACTACACAACTAACTTATATTTAATTAATCTAATTCTTCCTTCATTTGGTGTACTGAAATCTGTAAAGATTATGTTTTGTATCACAAGTAGACATTTTTGCCTAAGGGAAGAAAAAAAAATAATGGGAGGAAATAAGGCAGGTTTGAATATACCCTAGAGCATGGTGTCTTTCCTATTGTGTAATTTCTATTGCTGTCTTGTAAAGGAGAATGCTTTCAGTGCTCTTAAAAATGTTCACAATCCAGATAAAATAAAATCCAGTCATCTCAACAGAACCTTTTCTGAATGTATTCATCACTTTTCACTGATTGCTAATAAAGTTAAACAGGGTTTCAGGTAATATATTACTAAGGTACAATCCCAAAATTCTAATGCAGCCTTAAAAAGAGCAAAACATCAACTCTGACAAAAAGTTCTAATTTCATTGACATTGAATTGAAACAAATCCCCCATAAGATGTAGAAAAACCTGGTAACAAAACGGAAGTGGGGAACAGATCAATTTAAAAAGCTGCTTGTTCTAATTACTGTTTATTTGGTGAGGGGGTGTAACTATTGAACTGAATGATCAACAGTTAGTGTGTACTTCATTTTGCAGTCATATTACACTTTCTAACAGACAGGTGTCCACTTGACAGAAGCTGCACTCTTGGTAGATCTATGTGAAATCCAGATCTTGTTAGCTGTCTCTCCAAAGACACAGGTGATCACATACATGTGCAGTCTAAACTGCCATTTCATCCACTGGTTTCTCAGATCATCACTGAAGAGCCACTGACAGGGAGATGTAACAAAGATCTCAGGATAGAGAACACTGATGTGTGAAATGAAAAAATCCTTTTAGGGCATTAGTTTCATACTGGAGCCTTCTTCAATGACCTAAACGGCCTTTCCAGTAACTTTTCAGCCTTTCAGATGCTATGTTGAGGTGAAGTGTATTATCTCTCTAAAAAACTGAGAAATTAGGATGGTGAGAGTTTGTCTTTTGTTGAACAAGTCAGTGGCAAGACGTAAAATGTAATCAGGATTAAACAAGCAGCCTGTTCTGACCATTTAAAGGATAT
Organism: Struthidea cinerea; assembly: GCA_013397865.1. Taxonomy (NCBI): domain Eukaryota; kingdom Metazoa; phylum Chordata; class Aves; order Passeriformes; family Corcoracidae; genus Struthidea; species Struthidea cinerea. The sequence continues at coordinate 411,744 of VZTI01002487.1, read as the reverse complement.
TAATGTTTCATAAAGCAGGTTGCTTATACATATGTCACCAAATTATCATTTTTATATTACAAACAATGGAGGATATTGTTAACTCTTAGACAAAGCTACCCACTCATTCCTTGTGACAGGTTTATTCCTTTGTTGCCTTACCTGCACCCAGAAAGGTAGCATTCTCAAAAGGTGTGACAAAATGGGTTTACTTCTTTATGCCATACAAATACCATAGTCTGATTCAAAACATGCCTTCTAATAAAGAGTATTAAATTAAATACAAAATGTACAAAAATTAAATACAATTGTAGTTGCATAGAAGTGATTAAATATACCTGGAATAAACAGCTGGAACATTGAATTAAATTCAGAGGAATTTAGTCCATGGTAGTTGCCAACTGTTTGTTATGGAGGAGCCTGGACTAACTAGCAGAAACTTTACTGCTCTTGAGACATCACCAGGAAAGAGAACAGACCCTGCTTTGCAGGCTTAGAACCAAAATACTTGAAAGAATGTGTTTTGTAACTACAGTCACTCTATGCTATGCATAAAATCAAGAGAATTATTTCATAATTCATTTCATAGAAGTTTCTAGAGCCCCAGGTCTTTGCAAAATTTAATGTGATTTTGTTTGTGTGTGGCTAAAGACATTCTGAGGGGACTTTGGTTTGGTTCTCCTATGTTAATCATCACCGTGGGGCAACAGTAGTCAATTGACTGTCAGTCGACTGTCACCCACAGGATTGCTATTATCTCTGTCAGCCACACATCATGGTGTTGCAGTTTAACAGATTTTAAAGTTTGTGGTGCACTTTAGAGGGAAGGATTTAGCAATGCAGTAAGATGCTGAATAGCGTAAGCCTTCTGCCAAGCAAGTATTTTCATTTCAGATACAAAGTAAATTTTATTCAATCCTGCCTGATATTTGCAACTGACAGTTCCAGTAATAGTCCCTCTTAGTCCTGCACATGTTTCTGATTTTACCTGAAAAACTTGAATTTCTTTAAATGAATGACAGATACAGTAAGGGCAACAGAATGTTGGACCTACAGTCTATTGTTGAATAGCAAAAGTGATAGTATTTATTTACTTTTAAAAGGGTAGATGTAGGATTGCAAATATATGAATGGAAGGATTTTTCCTTTGATGAGAACACAGAACTTGTAAAGTTAGGGCTTTGGCATTTTATTGTCAGTCATGGTACTAACCCACCATGTGATTACTGGGGAATCATAAAACTGCCTTGTATCAACACTTTTATTTTCTGTAAAACAAATAGCATGTAGAGATTTACAAAATGTATTTTACATAATTTCTTGATACATAATTACTAGCTACTACTAAATTAAAAGCTAGCTAGTAAATTTAAAATCACAGAATCATAAAATGAATCATAGAATGTTAAGGGTTAGAAGGGATCTTAAAGATCATCTAGTCCCAATACGCCCTGCCATGAACAGGGATCTGATCTATGTCCCAGAAGATCGGGTTGCTCAAGGCCATATCCACCCTAGCCTTGAGCATGCACGAGACCAGAATCCCCTCTCACCCTGCTGGCCACTCTGCTTTGGATGCAGCCCAGGACACCTTTGGCTTTCTGGGCTGTGAGCGCCAGCTCATGCTGAGTTTTTCATCAGCAATCACCCCTAAATCCTTCTCCACAGGGCTGCTCTCAATCACCATTTGTCTGGGATTGCCATGACCCAGGTGTAGAACCTTGTGCTTCTCCTTGTTGAACGTCATGAGGTTTGCAGGAGCCCAGCTGTCAAGCCTGTCCGGGCCCCTCTGGATGTCATTCCTTCCCTGCAGTGTGTCGGCTGCACCACGCTGGCTGTTGTCAGCGAGCATGCTGAGGGTGCACTCAATCCCACTGTCCACGTCACCTACAAAGATGTTGAACACTGCTGGCCCCAGTACTGACCCCTGAGGGACACCACTCATCACTGCCCTCCCCATGGACAGTGAGCCGTTGACCACAACTCTGAGTGCAGCCGTCCAGCCAGTTCTTTACCCACTGAGTCACCCATCCATCAAACCCATGTCCCTCCCATTTCGAGACAAGGATGTCATGCGGGACAGTGTCAAACACTTTGCATAAGTCCAGGTAGAAAATATCAGTTGTTCTGCCCTTATCCTTAAAAGCTGTAGCCCTGTCATAGAAAGTTAAATTTTTCAGGGGTGACTTCCCCTTTGTAAAGCCATGTTGGCTGTTTCCAGTCACCTCTTTGTTTTCCATGTGCCTTAGCACTGTTTCCAGGAGAATCTGCTCCATGGTCCATGGTCTTGTCTTACACGTATGTGAGACTGACTGGTCTGTAGTTCCTTGGCTTGTCCACTTTCTCCTTTTTAAAAATGGGGGTTATATTTTCCTTTTTCACCTGACAGCCAGTTTTTTCAAAAATTATGGATAGTGTCTTAGCAACTTCCTCTGCCGGCTACCTCAGGATCCATAGATCAATCCCATCAGGTCCCACAGACTTGTGCATGTTCAGGTTCATTAGATGGTCATAAGCCTGATCTTCTACAGTGGACTCGGGGTCTTCCCTCTCCTGGTGTCTTTCTCATCTTGGGCAGCATGGCTGGAGCACTTGCCATTGAGTACCAAGGCATAGAGGTCGCTGAGAATCTTAGCCTTCTCTTTGTCCCAGGTAGCCAGGTCTCCTGTTCCCTTTCGGAGAGATTCCACACTATCCCTAGTCTTCCTTTGTTTGCCATATATCTAGAAGTCCTTCTTGTTGTCCTTGATATCCATGGCCAGACTCAATTCTAACTGGGCCTTGGCTTCCCTAACCTAATCCCTAGCTTCCCACACAATTTTCCTGTATTCCTCTGAGGCCACCCCTCTCTGTTTCAACTTTCTAAAACCTTCATTTCTTGCTCTGACTTTGCTCAGCAGCTTCTTATCCATCCATGGAGGCCTCCTGGCATTTTTGTCCAATTTCATTCTTGTCAGGATGCATCGCTCCTGATCTTGGAGGATGTGATCCTTGAATATCAGCCAGCATTCTTGGCCCACTCTGCCCTCTAGGGCTACGTCTCATGGGACTCTACCTGTTAGGTCCTTGAAGAGGACGAAGTTTGCTCTCCTAAAGTCCAGGGCAGAGAGCTTGCAGTGAACTTGCTGCATGTCCTCCTCACTGCCCTGAAGATCTTGAACTCCACTGTCTCATGGTCACTGCAGCCAAAGCTGCCTTGGAGCACTGTATTCCACCAGCTCCTTCCCATTGGTGGGTTCACGGTCCAGCATGACACCTTTCCTCGTTGGCTGCTCAATCACTTATGTAAGGAAGTTGTCATTGACATATTCAAGGAACCTCTGGGATGGCTTGTGCCCTGTCGTGTGGTCCCTCCAACAGATACCAGGGTGGTTGAATATCCCCCATGAGGAGCAGGGCTTGAGAGCATGAGGTCACTCCAGTCTGCCTGTAAGGGGCTTCATCCACACTATTGTCCTGATCGGGTGGCTCACTGTAACATCTCCTGTCTGTGCCCTCCCTTTAATTCCGACCCAAAAGCTTTCAGCTGTCTCCTTATCATTCCCTAGTCAGAGCTTCATACTACGCTACTATCACATGCCGCCTTTTCTTGGTTGAACTAGTGGCTAATTGCCTTGTTTGTGGAGCACGTTGGCTGCTCCAGTTAGCTCTGGCTGTTCTTCCGGGTGTTTGCCGAGTGTGTTGTCTCATTAGCCTGCTGAGCTACAAAGCATTTCTGGGGGAAAATGTCTTGCTTTGAAAGAAGCCCTTTCCTTTTATTTGTTCCTTTCTTTTTTCTTCTGTTGTTTTTGGTTTTTGTTTTGATTTTTTTTTTTTCCACTACTTCCCAACCCCCTGTGTCAATGCACTCCCTCCCTCCCTCCCTCCCTCCCTCCTCTCCGTGTGTACTGGAGGGTGAATTTTTGACCTCACCTCAGCAGGCTGTGGTTCCCTACCACTAGGATTGGAATCCACTGTCCAACTCTCTCTCAGCCTCCCTGACATCTCAGTCTTTTGACTGTCTCCTGCAGCATCATCACCTGTTCTTGGAGATAGTCCACCAGGGCACGCTTCTTACAGTTCAGTGAACTACTCCTTACATTTCCTCGTACTCCTTGACCTCTCCACTTCCTCATTCAGTTCTGCCACCAAGCTGAGCAGATCATCCACTTGTTCACAGTGCAAACAGGTATCATCTCCACTGCTGTCTGGCATCTGTGACAAGCTCAGGCACTCTGTGCAGCTGGAGACCTGGACAGCTGTGTGTTGATGTGTGAGGTTTGTCTGGGTCACTGTGTTCCTTCCAACAGTGGCTTTTGGCTGAGTGGAAACCACTGTTAGTCCTCTTTTAGTTTGGTGGGTGATGACTCACCCGCTAAGTTCTGTGCCCTGCCTTTGTGAACTGCCTTGCAAACTGCCGTGCCACACCTTTCTGCCATGCCACACCCTGTGTGCCTGCTCTCTTCACCGCACTCCTGCTCACTTGAACTTCTCCGAGTTGTTTGAATCTCCTGTGGATGCTCCTGACAAAACCCCGTCCATTCCTGATTGGCTTGCAAGAGCTTCCAGGTCCTCCAGGGACTTTGGGATGTTGATTGGGTGTCCCTGAGCTCAGGAATTCCTCTGTACAGCACAATCCAACAGTTACCCCCAGACTTAACCCCAGTCACCACTGCTGCTGCTTCTGTTGCCTCACTGACATAAATCTTGTAAAGATCTGGATGGTCCTAGGCTATCCACTGGTTACCTGAATAAAAATAAAAATTACTTCTTCATGGCTGATGAAAACTGCTGAGAAGTGAGAATGGTGCTGAGACCTTATATCTTCTTTCCACAAGGGTCCCTTGATACTGACATGGAACAACAGAAAATAAGTCAATATATTATGCTGTTTCTTTGTGGAGTGTTGTAGAGACCATTATCCAAATTAACATTAATCACTCACTACAAATGTTGTATGTATACCTATAGTTTTACATTTGAAACATGCAATTAGAAAAAAACCCAGCCTTTTTGGAGAATTCTATCAGGGAATTTTCTGCTTAGAGGTCTCCGTGTTAGGATGTGATTTTTCTGTGATACCCTGGCAAAACTTTTGAAATGCACTAGTTGTGGTTTTGAAACCTGTCCTGCGCTGCTTTGTTGCCTCGGGTGTTACCACATTTCTCAACAGACCATGCAGTTGTAAGTTCAACTCCCGTAACAGGTCTCTGAGTGATATTTAGTGATGCTGTTACCTACAGTCCTCTTCAGCAAAAGGACAGTTGTAGTGTACATTTTTTTTTCCTCAAGATAAAACAAGGAAAGTACTGTCTTAATGTCCATCAGAAGAGGAGAGAACTATTTGGTTGCACTGTATAACTCAACACATCACCAGCTAGATCTGTGTCATTAAACAAAGAATAATAACTACTAAAATACTAAATACTAAAATACAAAAATCAGTATTATTATGGATACACTTTTGTTATTATCAACAGTTTTTATTTTCTATTTCAACAGTCATCCAAACTCCATGTTACTTGGAACCTACCAGTCTTCAGATCTACTGTGTTGTCAGTTCTTCAGCTGTAACTGCACCACCTAGAACTGACGATTTTCTGAAACTCTTAGTTCCCTAATATTTTAAGTAACACGTAGGATAGGGGTGGAAAAAATGCAGCTTAGCAAGCTCATGGATCAGACTGAATTGTATGTAAACTTGTAACATAAAGAATTAGAAGTATATGCAAAGTTTTCCCAAATAGATTACTGACCATTTTAACTCTGCTGAATTTTATGCCAAACATACGAATTTTGAAAGGCCAATTCATGGGTCAAAAATAGCTTTTTATTTAACTAGCCAAAGCAGGAAATATAACGCACACAAAGAATGAACACAGTGATGACATTCATGTGAGATGTTAGTTTTTCAAGGAAGGAAGAAGGATGAAACTTGTATAAGAACTTCAAAGAACTTACTATTCAAGAATTAAATGGGATGGTGATAACAGGCTGGCCTATATTACAGATTAGTTGTTTTTATCATCTTACTTAAAAATAGCAAATTTTTTTGTTGTTTTCATTCTTTTTGGACAATTTTTGTTTCTCAAAACTCGTATTAATGACATTTCAGTGTTAATTTTGTGGTTCATACTTCCATCGTAATATGTACCTTCTATTTTAGAATTAAATATAAATTTAAATCTTTGGTTAAGCATCCCCTTCATAATGTTATTCTAAAAAGACATATCAGTGGTTAATTATTGCAAAGCAAATTAAATAGAAGCAAAAGAGTCAACAGATTGCTTAACAGAGTTATTAGAGTACAGAATATATGTGGGGTCATAGGCCAAGAATAGTAATAATGTGACAAGAAAAAAACCCAGAAGTTAAAATGGATCATTGGGAAGAATCCTAAATTAAGCAGATTATTGACCTAGCTGGTGTTTCCCATTGCCAGTTGTTTTTTCATTATGATCATGAGCATTTTCAAATCTGTACATGAAAGAATATTTTCTTTCCAAATAAAAGTCAGCTACGTTTGATTATGTCTACAGAGCATCAGAAGTGTAATTTAATTGAAATTCGATCTTCTGATCTCCAAGGACACTTCTCAGAATAAATAGACAAGATATTATTGTGCTATAATTTTCCTTTTAATAAAAATATTCTGCATCTCACCCTGCTGAAAAGCAGTGCTTCTTGGCTGAACAGTATTAACAGCAGTATTTCTGTTAGTTTCTCTAAGACAAGACATGAAGCACAACTAGACTATTGAAGGCAAATGTTGATGATTTTCATTTTCTTGTTTTGAAGGCCATTGTTCAATAGATAATTGTTTTGTATTTAATCATTCATAGTGAAAACAAATGAAAAAATAAAATGACAGATACATTTTGGGTTTTTACAACCTAATGTTTGATCACTGATGTCCTTATTTTCCGATTTTTTTTTTTTTCTTTCTTGTATTTCTGTAATCCCAATCTTGGAGTACTGCAGTAGTCTCATTTTTGTGTCTGCATTTGGCAAGTTCACAATAACTTGCAGTTACAGCATTCATCTCTTGGCCTGCTATGATTGACAGCCCAGAAATAGCCATTTAAATTGTGTCAGATTCTCATCTCTCTGTTTGAAAGGTAACGTTAAACAGTTTTTCTAGCAGTCTGCATAAAGTCTTGAATTTTAACAAATCAACTGGTTTGGCTGTTGTACCAGCCTTTTGTCTCTGTAAAAGTACATCATTTTATCTTTGCACGCTAATGGCTTACTGAAAACTGTTGCAGCTGTCGATTTACTTTGGGGCGTGTGATAGCTCAAAGTAATTTATTTACCAAAATAGACCTATTCTCACTGACCATACTCTTATCATATATTAAGTCATTATTCTGCATTTGCTCCACTGTGGAATGAATGAAAATGTTCCATTGTCACGAACAGCACTCAGGTTTTTTAAAAAGAACTGAGCAGTAGATTCAAAATCTCTGTAGAGAATAATACAGTCTCATCAGCTTTCATATATTTATCTAATCTTTCAATCAACAAATACTGTATTTGTATTACAATAGCTTTCTATGTGTCCAATCAAAATTGAAGCACCATTGTGCTGGACACTCTACAAGTCTATATGGTGATACTGTTCTTGCCACAAAACCTTAACAATGGAATAGATAGAAGCTGCCAGAGAAAATGCAGCTTTTAATCTAGATATGAAACACTCACTGCATATAAACATCCAGTTTCATGGCCCAGAAAGCATTGTATGACATCAGAATTGAAATCAACTTGTCCTGACCACCGAGTTGCTCACATTGTTATGTGCTATTACAAGTACTCATTAACACAATGCAAAAGTAATTATCTAAATGAAAGTAAATCCCCAGACTAAAAAAATAAATTCATGAGACCCTTTCAGAGGGTGATTTAAAAGATTTGGGGATGAGGAGGGGAAAGTTGGTGTCACCCACGGATATATTAGGGATGTGCATATTTTGACTCAAAATCACAGAATATGCTGAAACATCAAAATGCAAATGTAGGGCCTGTTTATGCAGATAAATCGCATTCATCAGCTCCAAGGGTAGACAATTCCTGAATCTAGCCAGGCCTCTGCAGTTTGGTGAAATATTTATCATTTATTGCCCATATTTAAATCTTTCTTATATATAGTACCACTAAGTAAATACTGATTATGTTGCACCTTTTCTTAATACGTATATATATACACACACTTCCTTGAATTAAATTAGACTTGGTAAGGAGACCATGGTGCTTATGACTGACTGAAAGACTCCATCATCCCACACCTGCCCTACTTTTGTGCTCATCCTGCTTGTCCTGAACTGCTATTTATTGTAACTATTTTTCTAAGAGAGCTCTAACATTAATCTTCCAAGCTTGCACAATGAATTACTTCACTCAGGTGTTTCCTAAATTTTGTTGCTCTTTTCTTAACTCTGTTTACCTTTTCAGCATCTTGCAATAAAAAAGAGATTTGATTTGGTGTTCCCCGAGCAATACAGAAAGCAAATACACTCTGTGACCTGATGATTTTCTGTTTAGCTGAAAAATCTACTGGTCCTTTTCTTTTGTTGAGAAAGTCCACTGTAAACTTTTATTTGACTTCCTTACCATTATTACAACATGGACAATAATCCATGTGAAGATTTTGGTGTATATTTTGTAATATAGCTTCTCATAGGAAAAATGGAAAAACAAATCTGCCCTGACAGATTTTTTTCAGGTCACCCATGGTTATGGAGGAACCCTGCTGTATTCCTTCTGCATATTTTCTGAACAGCTGCCATTTTATTTTCTCCTTTTCTGAAGCTAGAGACAGAAAATCTCTTTCACCTACTCAACGAAAAATGCAGACAAGTAGTTTAAAATTTCATATATGAAAATCAATTTGTAAAACCTTTTATGCAAATATGTAACAAAGTATATGGTCACCTTGTGGAGAGGTGAACTGCGTTTAAGTATTTTGACTGTGAATACCAAAATATTTTATTTTGATTGTTACTGACAAAACATTCTAATTTTATAGTAGATGCTAAATTTTATAGTAAACTCTACTTTTATAGTAGATTCTTTATATTAACATCCGTTCTCTCTGTATTGTGCCTATCAGTGTAGCCACTGATTCAGGATTGAATTTGAATATCTCACAACCTCTTAAAACAGCTGATTGTAAAACATGATACACAGCTGGCTTTCATAGCATATTCAGACTTAAAAATCATGATCACTATTGTGAGTAGTGATATCAGCTTGAACCATACTAAGGATAAAATCAGAATGTGCTTAAATTTAATCATACAGGGGAATGTAGTGATTCTGATTTAATTCACAAAGTCTGCTAAAGAATCTACAGAGAATCTACAGAATAGTATTGATAATTAAAAATGAAGATAATTTCTCACTAAAGATATAATCAGAGAGGTTATATGTGCTGAGCTAGACACTGCACAGGCATTGTAATAAATTTCTTCAGTTTTGAAATACTGTGTTTATTGTGAATACTGTGTGTACTATTATAAAATTGGAAGCATATTACCAATTAATTTTTTGTGCATGGGATAATATATAAAGGGAAGGAAAACTGTAACACTGGCCTGTTTTATGTATTCTTGTGAATATGTTCATTTCCTGCTTTCTTATGCTCAAAATTGCAGTTCTCAACATCATTAGATTCTTTTCTAAATTAATGAAAACTTTGGATTAGTTTCTTCTAATTAGTTCCATCTCTTTTCAGAGGGATGAGAAGCACCATACTGTGTTCTGTAGAGGGTTTTGGTTAGAAGATGTTTCATTATACAGATTTGTGTGTATATGGAAAAAAATCCAGTGACACAGCCATCAAAACAGGATCTTCAGTATAAAGTCTGAAGCTCTGACCCTAAAAAACCTTAGAACTGGGTTCAGAGTTTTTCTACTGAAATTCCTTCAAAAGCAAGAATGAGATATTACTGGAGAATAAAGGCATGTATTAAACTTAAGTAAAAGATTGGAGATATGTAAGAAATTTGCAAAGTCAATATTGGGCAGTTCGCCTCCTTCCCCAGCAGAGATGTCTTTCCTACACCCAGCAGGAAGTAAAACATTGATTCTGTAGCCAGACCACAAGACACATGTACTTCTTTTGACCAATAAACTATTGGCATCATCAAAGTGAAATTATATTACCTTTGACCATGTGGATGTAGGGCTACCTCTGAAATCCATATGCTGGAAAGTTTATGGTAAATCTGGCAGCATGAGTTACTGAAAACACATTTTCTAACATCTCTGAGAATGGGTAACTTACTTCCAGATTGGTGGTGTGGTGTCCAATTGAGTGAATTGTCAAGAACAGTAGAGGGTTTTAAAGCAGTTGAACAGCGTGAGTTCCGGTATCTCAAGAGTTACCAAGCATTGAGAAAGAGTTAGGAAGTGCTGAGAAATTCAAGGGTTCTTACTTTCCAATTGCATTGCCTTTAGTGGTCAGCATCTGTATCTTGGTACAAATTGAGGTGCTTCGGCCCTTCTGTCGTTAGATATTTTGAAAGAGAATATTGTTGAGAGATACTGAGTGGTGATTTGAGTGAAAACCCTGGGCATAACAGATTTATTCCATGTGTATGAGTAACAATTACACAAAGAACATGGAACCATTTTTTGTGAAAGACCAGCTGGCTCTGAAAATGAACTGCAGAGCTGCTTGCTGGATTCTGAGAGCATTCCATAGTGCACAAACTGTCTTTTGCTAAAAATTCAGACTGTGTTGCAGAATTGTACCCACTGTTTTTAAACTTTTATCAGAGTATAATTCATTATTGGTCATTTGCTAATTAAAATAGTATTTTCTCATAGATATTGGACTTTAAAACAGTCCCATAGAAGTCTACAGAGCTTCTAAAGATGCTACTTAATATGAGTCAGAAATACAGAAGCAGACATCCTTGTCTCAGACCCATGCTGTTGAGAAGCTCACATTATCTTGTATAATCTGAATATTGCTTCCCAAACCCAGCATCGTTCAGTGAGTTGTTCCTTACTTGTATCACGTGAGCAGAACACATGAAGCTGATATGTATTTACTAAGGCCTCTGTAGAGTCCTCTATAGGACTTCAGGGTATTATATGCATTTCTTTATGCTAGTCATATGTGGGTTTCAAGTTCACAAGCTGAAATCCATGCCTAGATGTATCCAAATATTTCTTTTCTGTATTTTTTTTTCATATTTTCCATATCCCGCAAGATTTGATGCTCACTTGAGTGAAAATGAAGTTAAATAATTCTAGAAATGGTAGGATAGGATTTAAGGAAAGTTTTCATTTCTGTGACTCAGTCTTAACAGCATTACAAAGTTGTTCATTAATAATCCCTGAAATAAAATATGACTACTTGGCACTTAGTAGCGTCGTTCATGTACAAAAAGAAATATAAACTGTCTCTAGCTGCTAATATTCTAGTATGAGCTAGATTTTTTTTTTTAAGTGAATAAAAAAACCCAGAATAAAATATGGCATTACTCAATCTAGAAAGCATGAAATGACTGTTAATATCTGTGGAGTGATTATTGCATTCACTGCTCAGAAAGAAACTGAGGCTTGTTTTTCAGTTTTTAAGTACCACGTATGTCTTCATCACATTTAAATTTTGGAGTTTGCATGCAGATGTGATCATTATGCTGTTTTGAGTCTAAGCGCAAGTATCTCACATGCATAGTCATATTGCAGATGTTAAATCTCTAGCATTTCTTCTTTCAGAACTCCATGCTAAAATTCTTTTGGGAGTTTTACCCACAGTCTTCTACCCTGTATGTTGTAGTAGGCTGGCACACTCCCACCAAATTGTGAGTGAACTTAGCTGTCCCTTTCCCTATGAAGAGCATCTTACAAAAGGCAGAAAGCAGCAAGTTAACATGTGTTCTGTACCTACATCTTGCAAAGCAGTACACACTCAAACATCTCTTAAACAACTTCAAATGTGGGAGTTTCATCATAAATGGTAGGCTAAGAATGGGAAAAGTAAATTCTCACACTCAGGAATAGTATTGTTACAACTAAATCTCGTTTATTGGTCTTCTAGTACTCAGTGCTGCAAGTAGAGTGTTTATCTGACGTGATAAAGCGATACTAGAGCTGGGACAGCTGTCATCTTGGAGATAAAGCAATCTGTCCACACCATAACTTCATAACCTGCAGTAAAATCTTCCTAAATTTTAAATTCCTCTGGTGTTAGCCACAGGCAGGGCATGGACTGACCACAGACCCTTCACTAGAGCACTCTGGCATAAAGTGTGTGCCAGCACTGTGTGGCTGAATGGGAGGCGTACTGCACTGGCGCTGTTTGTACCAGCTCTGCCTTACAGGCACGGTGAATCTAGGCAATTAACCAAAGCCGAGAGCATCAGCAATTTAAAGTGAGTTTAAGAATAGGAGGGGAACAAGGAGTTAACTTTGCAGCTAAAATGAAAGGAGTGCTTTAAATTCTTATCTTTGCTTTTGAGAGGTTTACCAGTAGTTACAATTCTCTAGGGAGGTGGTTTTGAACTGAAGACTAAACACTGGCTGAAAGACTTCTCTGCTGAAAGAAAATTGGGAGGGAAAGAAAAAGGAAAAAAGGTTTTAAAAGGTAGTTGTCTCTAGAGTAAAAATACCAGGAAGACCAAAGCTTAAAACTCAGTATTTTCTGAGCATTCATCTCCATAGTCTTAAAGAAATAAACATAGCTTGTTAAACTACTGGTGGCAAAAAATACAGAAAGGCAAACCAGAACCTTACTACAACAACATTAATTTATATGCAGATGGAATAACAGAAATCCTTTAAAATACTAAGGATATAGTAAAATAAAATCAATATAAAATGAATGTCTCTGTTCAGCACTTCCAATAATAGTAATAAAGGTGCTATTCAATTTCTAGATCATTCTGTGGGATACTGTCCTGGTTTTGCCTGCCAATACATGTGCTAAATATGAATTCTAGGTTTTATAGCATCTATTCTTTTTCTTCTCTTGTTAATTAGTATTATATACGCATCAAGAGAATAGAAAACATACATGTTTTATTGCAATAATTATTAAACAAACATCTCATACTGACAGAGAATATAGTTGTTTCCTTACTTCCTTACAACCTCCAGCTGTGAGCTTTTGATCTTATAAACTCTAAATAGTAGGCCTATCAACACGTGGCTGCTACAACAAGTGGTAGTGCTAATTGGTAATTTTAACATTTAGCTAATACTCAGTACTTGGTACGGTGCTAGAAGCTCGGTGCTTTTTGCCTCAACATACTGTTGCTATCTAAAACATAGTTATTAGCCATGAGTGGTGATAAAGTCCTGTGGGACTTTTAATCAATTACTGCATGTGTGTATGTTAGTACACCTGCATTGCCAAAACAGCAACTTGGAAATTACTTTTTGCTCTTTTATCTTGGTTTTGTAGTAACTGATTTTCAGTGTTGCTTGCATAAAAAGACTGCCTGTTCAGGCCCTAAGAAGTTTGATGGCTAGTGATAAGAACAAATGCTAAGTGGCTTCCTTGTTCTTTCCATGATATAGGAAAATAATAATTTATTTCTCCGCAATGCTATGTTTGCTTAGCGTAAGACCTATTCCTAAATCGTGGTAAAATGAAGTATTCCTAATGATGCTTGTCTAAATTTTTATTTTACTCAGCGTAAAATCTAAACCGTACTTTATGAATCTCAGGCAGATGACAAGTGATGTGCAGGCAAGTTGACTTCACTTACAGAGAAAGAGAATGTAATATTTGTCATGTGTGTGGGAAAATTTGTAAATGATCTCATTTGCTTTGGAGTAGGAAGAAAACATGAGATGCAATAACTTATGAAATAAAATGGCAATGAATTTTGAAAATGTGACAGTTGTTTTGGCAACATTCTTAAGTATGTAAGTAGTTCCATTACAGTCAGTTTCCTCAGTGAGACTACTCAGTATCTTTAAGTTAGACAAATTACATAGTGAAAAACTTTTAAAGTCATTGGAAGACAATCAAGAAATAATTTTCTGCATATTATTTTTTTGAACAGAATATCTAGATTTAAGAAATATGGAGGGTTTTTTCCATAATTTTTACTATTATGTGATGTTACAGAATGTTGAAAATGGATTTTGAATAATCTTTTTCAATGTGCAGTGGTTTGAATATTACTAAATACTGTAGAAAATAAATTAATTATGAAATTTTAAAAAATCTACTCTAATTTTATGGAGTTATAAAGATCAAACTGTACCCAGTTTTTGCTATAATGGATAAGTCTGCTTTCTGAAGCACTTTGCAAAATCACATTACATAAATAATGCCTATTTTTTTTTTTTACCTTAATTGGTGAGAACTTCTACCCCGTAATGAAAAGGATAGGAAAGAGTAAGATCTCAGAAGCATTCTGTAGCTAATCCAATGTACTCAGAAAAAATCACATAATTTTCACTGTTACACATTGGCCTTGCATATGTTGTGCATCAGTTGATTTAGAACTACTACAAGTTTTCCTGATATATAAAAGATAAACACTTTTTCCTGACACAGAATCATTAAAAAAATAGTCCCCAAAATTGCAGGCGGTGTATCCTAATTTTTAAACCCTTGATAGTTTCTGATGTCCTACATTAAGTTTGAAACAGGAAGCAATAACTTACAGGTGATAGTTGGTTGCATTTTTGGTTTTCATGTAGAATAAGATATTTTCTAAGGAATGTTTATCCCCTTTCCTGGAATAAAATACTTACTGTCCAATTTCAAGCACAGAATAAGAGTGCTGTGTGTGGTAGTCATTAAGTTTTTGGGAGTATTTTTTTATATTTTTATCTGTGAGAAAGGTGTTTCTGTTCAGCTTCTTTAAAACTGATAGAAACATTTACGTATGCTTGTTGTCAGTCTTTGAAGGCTTCAGCAGGACATTATCTTGCAAGAACATTGTTTTGTTTCTCTTTTGAATAATTAAGTTAGTAATAGAAGCTCACATAGTTTCACTTCTTATCTGAGCTGCTAAGCACGATCAGCAACACCCATGGAGATTTGTGAGGTACTTGCTGATAGTTTCCAAGATCTTTCAGACATTTTAGTGCAGAGGGAGATTTTCCGTGTGTTCAGGCAAGAACTTTGTCATGTTTCTGCAGCTGTCATCTCCATGATGCTGACTTTCGTGCAAAGCCAGCTGCGGAATGACGAAGAGAATTAGAAACTTTTGGCCTAACTAATAATAGAGAAAGATTTTTTCTCTTGCTTTGTAGAACCATAGACATTTTAGGACCAAAATTCAAGAGTTTGTTTTTTCTCAAAGCTCTTGCTGGTGGTCTTTGAAGTTGTTACTGGGTTTTTAAAGGACAGTAAGATATTAAGGTGGGGCTTTGGAGATAACGGTGTTTATGGATATATACCTGCAATAGGTCATGAAGGCTTAAATGCATCATATAAGGTTAAAAATCAGAAAGGATCAACATTGGGATTCATCAAAATAAATAGTTTAGACAAAACTTTTCCAGAAGCACAGTATTTCAAGCAAGAGCACACACACGAAAAGCTATCTATATATTAGCAAGATTTTTTCCTCATATGCCGGAGGAGATGGAAGTAACAGAAAAGGCAAAACAACTAACCCTTCTTTTTAGAATCCATCTTACATTTCATTTAATGGAATAGCTTGTTGTATCACTTACTCAAAGTAGAGTGCCATAATAAAATGAAAGCAGAAAGTTATTTAGCACGCACAGATAGATTTTTTAGTTTTCTTCAGGTACAAAAAAATACTGGAATATTGAAATACTTTTGTGTGGTCTGAGATTTATTGCTATGTATTTGTTTTGTGGTAGAAATTACTCAATTACTGTAACATCTGACCTGTTCCCAATTGCTTCTAAAGGGTACATATAATAATCCTCATGCCTACCTCTCCAGCCTACAGGAAAAATTGTTCGATCTCTTTTCTTTAAAAGAAATGAGTTTTGTATTGTTGTAAAATGGATGACAGATGTTACTATTAATAAATCCAAAGAGAAACAGTTCCATTGTTGAAATCATGTATAACCCTGGCCCTCTCAGTCATTTGCTTGCATTGGTTCTGTAGCGTAGGGCCTTCCACTACTTTTTAATTCACCACTGGACAGATTCACATCTTCTGTTACCAAGCGTTCTGTTTTCTTCTTTTGTACCTTCTTCAGGCAGCTTACTATGTGTTAAGTCTGTTGACAAAGCTGGTGTGGAGGTTTTTTGTGGTTACACTGATTTTGATGTGCTTGACATATACAATGCTATGCTGAGCTTACTCTGTCACACTGTGTCTGCTCAAAGGCAGGAACTGGCTCTCCACAGCTGTTTGACTTCATTAACAATTCTTCACGAAACAGTTTGTGGTGAATTTGCAAGTAACTGACATAACATGAAACTTTCTTCTATTCTTTCTGTGTTGCACTTCCTCCACCCACCCCCACCCCACCTGACATGATGACTCTCGGTAATCACACCGAACTATTCAAACATTGTCCCAGCCTTCATTTAGGTCTGTGACTTCCAGCTACACAGAACAGCTGTTTTTTTATGTCCACACTAGTGAAGTATTCCACTGGAGCTGAAAAATCACTGATTTTTGTTAAGTAATTATCATTTTCATTTGCAGAAATTTCTTCTGCAAAAAATTGTAACAAACCAAAATTAACAAGAAGCAACCAAGGCTCATAATTTAAAAAGATCAGTAATGGTTGCTGATCTTTGATCAGATGTATAGAAGTTGGTGAGAAAATTATCTTAAACAGAAACTGTGAAAACAAAAAGCTTGCTTATACTATACATAAAATCAGTTTAATGTTTACTATGCAAATGTTTAAAAATATTATGGACCACATTTTTATATAATTAAATATAATCACTCAGACTGTAGACTAATAAATTTCAATTTACACTACCCATTGTGGATTTTGATTTCATTACCTTTTTAGAGGTAGCACTGAATTTCATAATTATTTAAAATAATGAAAAAGTAGTTAAAATAATTATGATGTGCTTAGAGGTGTGAACCTTGATCTAGGCACGTAAAGGAGTTTTTAAAAAAAAAAACTTTTTAACATCCTATGTTCCTATGCCCAGCCAAGATGCTGTTTGAAATTAGTGACAATATAATTTGTGGTGGAATCAGTCAAGTAAGTTGCAGCAAGAGTTATAGCAAAGCTGAGTAAATCTGATATTGTTCAGTGTTCAACATCTTATGAATGAATTCCCACATCACTCCTCTTTTACAGTTTCATGAGAAATATTAGCTGCTGTTGCTAGACAAATGTGAAAGTGTCATGTTTAAAGTAATCTCTCTCCTTCAGTCTTCCAGAGACCCTGCTTGAGCATGCTCCATTCAGCTCACAGGTATTCACAATACCTCTTTCAAGTCCATGTGAATATTACTGTGAAAAATGTGTTGGAGGAGCACAGGACAGGAGCAAGTTCCCTGTAGATGAGAGCGAGCGCTGCTTTGCCTCACCTCTGTGCAAGCTCAAGGCAGGGCCTCTGCCATGCTTCAGAGCATGCTGGGGTGTTGAGCGTTTTCTTCCACGCAATAACTCAAAAGTACAGACATTATCTATCATCTCTAATAGCAGCATTCACTATTATATCATGAAGTATGCTCAATCACAGACTATTTCCACTTGCTTCATCTTAGGGCAGCAGCAAAATTTCAGGTAGGACTGAAAGTCACAGGCCACAGACAGTTCTAAACATTGGATCTGGGGGACAAAATGAACCTTTGACATCATGAATCTTTGAGTCTTTATGAGATGAAAACCTTGAAATGTTGACTGCCTTAGCCCCATGTATACTATAAAGTGTTAATACGAAGTTCTGTGTGACTCCATGCTTATTAAAGGTTTTTTGTCAGCGGTGGTTATTGAACTTGCCAGAGGACTATGAAAAGCTGTATTTTAAGCAATTTGTGTCCTCTGCTAGACAGAAAGCCCATCTGTATCATCCCAGAACAGAAGTCAGTGGTGTTTTCCCCCTGTAGCATCCTTGTCTGGACAAAGAACTTACTGTAAGTGGTGAAGCTCACCCCAAACAAAAAAAGCAATTCATACCTACTTCCCTTTTCTTCTTTTTCCTACACCTGTTCTGCTCTGCTGACAGATCCCTCTTAGAAGATAGGCATCTTCTCAGTAGCTGTGAAAGAAAGGGAATGTTGCCAAAGGTGGTGACACAGACAAGTAGTGAGAGGGATTCCTCCCTCATATTCAAGCTTATGAAGAGTGAATTCTAGAGCACACCCATTCCCTGCACAGCCAAGCAATCAGAGAAGAACTGCACCATCTGCTCATAAAGGAACTGCTTTCTTTCTTCTGTTAAGGGTTCATACAGGTTCAAAGATGCCATGTGTTTTAACATTTACCAGCACTCTGGATTCTGTCTTTTGCTTATAAATATTAGGAGTACATGATACAAGGCGTTGTTTTGTGTCTTACATCTTCCAGCATTTTCTTATTTGGTAGACACAGTGGAGGAAAGTCTTAAAGTGAAACAAGCAAAGAAAACATAAAAATTGGAAGCTACTGTGTCTATTGCTTTTTTACAATCACCTATCTGTAATCATGTAAGCATTATGTTCAGACCAACGAAGATGAATTCTGCATTGGATGTAGAAAAACTGTTCGTATTTTGTATGAGTAACATTAGTACAACACTGAGTAGTACTGAATTTCAAGGGATATCTTCTTTGTCTGCGTTATTCCGGAGTTCATTTTCTGTTCTGACAACATACCTCTTTTTTCTCCATCTCTTCAGCAATAATAGGACTTTCATTGAGTTTTTTCATACTTAGGTTTGCTATTTATTCAAATGATGCAGTAACATTCAAATTGTTACACCTGTAGGGGTGCATTGTTGTGCTGGGCACCAGAAAAGTAATTGAAATGCATAGACAGTATACTGTTTAATTCACTGCACCAAAAGTGCTTTTAACATCCTGAACAAAATACCTCTTTTTAGAACTCAAGAGATACAATTTCATAACCCTTATTCCTCGTTTTCTTCTTTTAAGGAACCAAACAGTTGGTCTTTTGGGGCACCTTTCACTTACCAAAGTGAAAATATCCCCTTTCTAAAATGTACAAGTTTGATGCTGATCTAGAAATGCAGAAAATAGTGTTGTTCTCCTTTAAAAACAATACTTCAACAAAGTTAATGGTTTTGACAAGTTCTTTTGTCAGGTTCTTAAATTCTGCAGCTGTGACATTAATGCAGTTAGTATAGTTTATAGTTGACAGTTTGGGCTGCAGAGTATATAGGCAGCATTAAAAAGCATTGAGGAAGATTATGGCATTGAGGAAACAATTCCTTGAAAGCTGTGTAACATCCGTAACAGGAATGGCCATGAGGAGGAAGGAGGGAGAGGCAGACTATATGGTCTGAAAACTCCTCTGACTGCCCTTATTTCCTCTTCTCTCTCTTGCTCTTTTGAAAGCAAGAAAACAAGGTGCTTTTACGCCATTTTCAAACTGAGATGTTGGAACTTGATTGCGATGATTTATTGCTTTATACTTAAGAGTGGGTATGAGGTAACTACTTATAGAAAGTGTCATATGTATTTACTAGTACAAATAGTTTAACACAGGGTACTAATGAGTAGAAGGAAGACGAAGAAAAGGAAAAGAATGCTTCTATATGTTCTGGACCAGTCAGTATATTCAGGCTGCTAACATGAAAAGTGTGCTCTGGTGTACATTTGAACCTGCTGCTCATCTCATTATTTACCTCACTATAAAGCTGTATGTGATGTGAAAAAGTAAAGCTTAAGACAAAGACTGCCTGCATTGCACTGCTGTTGTACTTTCCCCTTTATTTTTCAAATGAAAGTAAGGAGGATGTAAATGTACAAATATTAGTATGTTTAAAATATTGACTAGATAGAGCAAGCATGCTTTTTTGTTTTCCTAATCTTGATTCTTGGCAAGCCCCAATTTAACCTAGATTTAGTGTAATCTAAATCCTAACCTTGTCTGGAAACTAAGCTTTAAGTCAGAAATGGTAATCATGGAAATTCATATTGCCACCCTTTGCAGTCCTCTTGTCTTTTATTCACCAGTGCAAAATATGTAGTATTTTCCTTGTGAATATTTCCATATGGAAATATGTGGGATGCTGTATCCTCCTTGTTTCAGGAGTATAGCATTTCTTTTCCTAAGTATGTGATACCCTGCACTTAAAACACCACATTCTCTGCCTTTGTTTCATTATCACAGAGTCTGAGTCCTCTCCTTGTGTTAGATAAGGGATGTCTGGTAGGGATGCTTGGATTCCCTACCTTTTTTTTTTTTTTTTTTTAAGGACACAGCTTTTTGTATTTCCTGTTACATTCCAAATAAACAGAACAGACAGACATCCAGAAGTTCAATCATAGCCAAATTTGGGCACATTGATGTTTAGATGATATGCTCTGCTCTAAGGTATGAAACTCCTGTGTACAAATCTGAGAATAAACCTTTATTTTGAGGCTTGTGTTTTTATATGAGTGATGACTCTACAAATGTTAATTCTTGTTGTTCAGAATGCCATTGTTGAGGCAGAGTGAGAGGTATTTCATTGTTCATGTGAGTGAGACAGGTCATTTTGGGAAAAGCTTGCTGTGTGCAGTCTAATTTTGCAGATTTTGAGAACTGCTGAAAGGTGCAAATTCCTTTTTCCATTTTCATGTCCTTATGAAGATATCTAATTTCAAAGGCTCAGCGCACTCATTTGTTAAAACAGAGAACTTATTTAAAGCTAAATGCTAATAACAGTGAATGTTAACTGACTTAATGCAATGTGAAATTGCTGCTTCAACATTCATACAAATGATAATTCAGTCTAAGTGGGTCTATGTTCTGTTATATAGACATTACTTTGCAATTTGCAGGGTAATTGCATACAGAGCTACTAAACAAATTTGTTTTCTTTTGTATTAAAAGTGCTTTGCACATCTCTTCAGTATATGAAGATATTTTGAAATGCATGGGTTTTGATGGGATGATATGGACAGCTGTTCTTATGTTGAATTTTTACTGATCATCTTATCAATGTCTAATTCACTTTCCTTGTTAAAAGGTAAAATTGTATGAAATTAAAGAGAACTCCCAACTGATACCGAGGTCTGTTATTCTAGGGTAGCCATTACCCTGCTTTACTGATGTACAGCACCACTAAGAAAAAGTATCCATCTCTATATAGCAACTTTGAAGAAAGGATCCCACAAAATAATTTACTGTATGTTCATAATTACTTCTATTTGCCAAAATTTGCCGTGTAAAATGTTTCAATATGAATAATGTTTATGAACTGGCACTTCTCTGATGCTTTATATCTTTTAAATCCAATTTCATTTTTATGTATAATTAGAATTGGCCCTGGTTTTATTTTTCAATTCCTTTATATGCATAGCTCTTCAATAATAGTGCAGAATACCAACTTCACTGCAAAATGGTGATTTTAGTTCCTCCCCTAGTCTCTTTGATTTTACTGTTCTCAATCCTGCGTTCAGTTCAGTAGGAAGAAGAATGATTTTGAATAATACGGTCATGATGTCAAAACAGTGCAAATTATATGCTGCTGCCATCTGGAATAGTGAAAATAAAAGCTTTATTTACACTGTTCTTTGAAATAATAAACTTTGTTGTGGCAGTTTATCTTCAGTATCCATAATGTACTCTGGGAATGCTCCATGTGTGCCTTTTTATTCTGTGAGCTACGGAATGACTAAAATTTGCCTGTGGCAAACCTATCAGTGAATCTTGAAATAGATTTACTTTCTTTTCTTCCTGAAGAGAGTGAAGAACCACCTTCCATTGCACAGTAAGAATAATTGGTTCACATAAGCAGTATTTTTAAGAGGCACAGTCAAACTCTCTGAGTATGTATTTTAGTTAGGCAGATTACACAGGTTTAACTGCAGGTAGATATTCTGTTCTACATCTGAATATGAACTCTAGATTCATATTCTGGAACATGGGTGTTTCAATGGTGAAAATAGTTAATGTGGAATTAAATACTTAACAAACATATCAGCCAGTTTTCTTGACAACTGTCTGGCCTTGAGCCCTGGTGCTATTGCCTTGCCTTTATACTCCGTAACCCAAAACCCAAAAAAAAAAAAAAAAGCAGTAACAATTTGCTTTGGATACTTCACATTTGTACTTCATATCCATATCATAGTAATACCATTGTATTGTACTGTAACTCAGAAGGCTATTCACACTATTCAGTCTTTCTTGTTAAAACATGATGGTGATGGCCAGAGTGATTCAGTGAGGTAGCTATGCAAAATTTAAGACTTCAAGACTCAATCTGTTTCTAAAAGCTAACATTCTTCTTTCTGCCAGCAGGGCCTACGCATGATCTGAAAGTAACCTTTTACAAAAAAAGTAGCCAGAATTTTAAGAAGCTGTTGCACAAATCCTAGATAAATATCACCATCTTCCTCTTTGTTTAGCTGTGTTGTATATAAGACATGCAGGTTTACCACATAGGATCAAAGCCATTGTACTGAAATCCTCTTCTTTCTTTGGTTCCAGCTTTTGTATATACATAGTCTCGACGGTACACCTTCAAACATAGCTTGGGAAGTTCCTGAAATCTTACTAAATAATTACGTAATTTAAAAAAAATAGATTGCAACAGCACATTTTTTCTTTAAGATGAGAGGAAACAGAGTTAAGTGATGAGCAGAACAGGGTTTATAATATATAGTTGTGGCACAGCTATGCTTTTTTCTGTCAATACCACTTAAAGGTAAGTATGGTTTCTTTTTTGATAGAGCGTAATTTTAACACGTGGCTATTTTCCAGATACCGCTCCATCAAAATTACTGTTCACGCAACAACACCGAGTTTGAGTCTGCACCCTAAATGCTGTTGCATTTATGAGGGCAAGCTCACCTCTAGGACAAACACAGAAACATATAAAATTACATATTTTACATTTGTTTTAGGTATACTTATATTGAAATCTGAATGTAAAGGCTAATGTGCTTTTTCCAAACAAGTTTCTTGGAAGGAAAGCAGTTACTAAACTGGCAGCAAGGGCATTGTTTACAGAACATAGAATCATAGAATCATAAAATGGCCTGTGTTGGAAGGTACCTTAAAGATCATCTATTTCCAAACCCTCTGGAATGGACAGGGGCACCTTCCACCAGACCAGGTTTCTCAGAGCCCCGTCCAACCTGACCTTGAACACTTCCTTGCCAGGGTCAATTCCAGCTTCACCTAGGCCTTCGTGACCTCATCCCTACACAGCCATACTTCATCTCTCTACTCTTGTCAGGTCTCCACCCATTCTAGCTTGAACTGCCTGTGCATTTGCTTCCTTCCCTTCAGTCTGTCCAGCAGTTCCCTACTCAGCCCTGCCGTTCTCTTGCCTTCCTTGCCCAGTTTCTTGCTCCTGGGGATAGCCAGCTCTTGTGCTCTGTGGAAGACTTCCTTAAACATCTGCCAGATCTGTTCCACTCCCTTGTCCCTGAGGGAAGTCTCCCAGTGGATCCCACTGGCTATCTCCTTGAGTTGGAAGTCTGCTTTCCTGAAGTTCAGGGACATAACTTTATTCCTCACGTGGCCCATATTCCTCAGGACTGCAAACTCCGCCAATGCATGATCGCTGCAGCCCAGGCTCCCTCCAGTCTTGACATTCAAGATTAGCTCACTGACACTGGTGCCCATCACATCCCAAATTGTATCCCCTGTGGTAGGGCTGCTGTCTGTTCACTGGCTCAAGAAGTTATCCTCCATGCTTTCCAAGAGTCTCCTGGCTTGCCTGGAGCTTGCTATGCTTCTTTCCCAGCAGATTTTGGGATGGTTGAAGTGCCCCAGCAGGAAAAGAGCCTGTGAGCATGATGCCTCCTGTAGCTGGGACAAGAAGGCTTCATCAATAGGCTCCCTTTGATCAGAGTTCTGTACTTAAAACCATCCACAAGGTTCCCTTTGTTGCCTTTGTCCCTGATTCTTACCCACAGGCTTTTGACCTGCTCATGGCTGTTCTTCAGAGACAGCTCTTCACACTCAGTCTAACTCCTGATGTAGAGGGCAACCCTTCTGCCTCTCTCTTTCTTCACGTGTCTCTTCTGGAGAGCCTGTAGCCATCAATAGTCACACTCCAGTCCCATCCCACCAAGTTTCAGTAATGGCAAGAAGGTCACAACTTTGTAGCGGTGCAGTGGCTTCCAGCTTCTGTTTGTTGTCCATTCTGTGTGCATTGGTGAGCAATGTCAAACGAATATACAGAGAGTTCAGAAATACTAAGAACCATGATACTAAGCAAGGCAAGGTCATTTTGTAACATTCCCTCCTAAGGGCTCATCTGGTAACCTCTCTTTGTAATTGTCTTCTATGTTGCTCAGATTGTACACTGAAAA
This sequence comes from Struthidea cinerea, assembly GCA_013397865.1. Lineage (NCBI taxonomy): Eukaryota > Metazoa > Chordata > Aves > Passeriformes > Corcoracidae > Struthidea > Struthidea cinerea. The sequence continues at coordinate 387,436 of VZTI01002487.1, read as the reverse complement.
ATAACTTTTGTGGAGTTTATGCAGCAACTGAAATCATACCAGTACAGTACTAAATGCATTCTTTTAATGCCAATAATGAAATTCAGCACGTTTAAGACACCTAACAAATTCAAAGAATGTGCCCTATTTCTAAATCCCTTGTATCTGTCATCCTAAACAAAGTACGTATTACATGTATAAGTCACTAAGCCACAAGGATGGAGGAATCTGACCTTTAATGGCCTCTCAAAATGACAGTACCAAATGGCTTTGAGAAGGTCACGTCTGATTTAAATTTTTGATGAATTGCAAACTAATTGACTAGAACTGAATATTACATGGGAAGAGCAGAATATACTATAGTTTAGAGCCTAATGAGCGTATTAATGATCAGTAAAAAATATTTTTCTGGCCACCTCACATGGAATTGTAGAGGTACCAATATATAAAAATGTTGTAATAGTTACTTTTCTCTTACTGTGGCTGAGATGCAGTTGTTCAATGATTTGATGCTCCGCTTTGTTTCATAGAGTGTTTGATGATCTGTCAAACTTGGTATCACTAAAGTGTGAAGACAGTTTTGTACAAATCATGAATAAACTTACAGAAAAAAAGGTAATTAACTTCTTAAAAATTAAATCCACTGTGATAAGCCCTCCAATTAGAAATTTCATTATTTCCCTGGTCCATTTGATGTTGAATATCTGGGTTTATTGCCAAATACCTGAAAGCCAGGTTGGATACAAGCCACAACTGTCAAAAATATAACAGTTCTGGGTATTTGAATGTTACATTGTGATGTTTCTCATGAAAATTTCATGAAGAGCATTCATTCAAACAGATTCTACGCATAAGGCAGATGGATGGAATTTAATTGCCCTTATTAAAAATAAGAAAGGGAGGCTCTTTACTACTCTATCCTATTAACATTCAAGTTAGATTATCTTTGTCGTACACTTAGGTATTTGCGAAAGTGACTCTAGGGTTTTCTGTATAAGCCAAGTAGGAAAGGTCAGGTCATAAAAATCCTGTTCTGTGTCACAAGTCAGATTTTGTCAGCTAATACCAAAGCAAAGACTTCATGTTTATAAGCAGACATGAAACATCGCTTTCTTTGGGAAGAGTCTATGGCTGGTGAATGATTTGACATTTATCATCTGCTTGGTAAAAGTCCCAGTTCTGAAGAGTCACGGAAGCTTGCTGGAGAGTTGTGTTCACTGTACAAGGCCCTGGGATGATTGGTAAATTAGGGGTGGAGATAATTTTTTTTCTGTTCTTCCAGTTGCAGGTATTAACACTGAAAGAAGCAGATGGACCCACATGGTTCCATGACTAGTGTCATCACCAAAATGTTGGTTTATTTGATAATGGGACAGCCTACATGGCACTAGGCTTGCTGAATGCAGATGGGATTCAGTTCTCTCAAAGGGGGAAGAGGCTTTTTTGGTTAAGGGCTAGCAGGACTTACTGACAGGGCCTTAAATTAGATATGACAGGGGAGGGAGATATCATCAGGTTTAATAGTGATAAGGTGTGGGACAACCTGCATTCCCACACGTACTAGTTAGACAGCTGAGCCAAGTTGTTCACAGCCTGGAGAGGGTATGCAGGTCAGCAGCAGAGCACCCGAGGGACCAGCACCAAGACATTCCAGCCACACCAGACAGGAAGTCAGCTTCATTGGGGAGCAACTTAAAACACTTTTGTGCTAACACATGCAGCATGAGGAATAAACAGGTGGATGCCTGCAGGGCTATGGCCTTAATTGGCGTCATGGAAACACAGGGATGTCTCCTATGACTAGAGTGTTGGAATGGAAGAATGCAGCCACTACACATCATATTTGAAAATTCATGGCAGTCCAGTGAAGTTCCCACCAACAGGAGAGGGGGAAACATGACCCCCCATTTTAAAAAGGCAAATGAGGAAGACCCAAGGACTGGGTCTGCAGGCCAGACAGTCTCACCTCAGTGCCTGGCAAGATCATGGAGCAGATCCTCCTGGTAACTGTGCTAAGAGACACTGAAAATAATGAGGTGATTGAGATGACAGCCAATATGGCTTCATTAAAGGTAAATCATGCCTGACAAATTTGGTGACCTTCTACAATTCAGTTACAGCAGTGGTGGACGAGGAAAGGCAGCAGAAATCATCAATATGGATTTGTGCAAAGCATTTGACACTCTCCCAAACATCATCCTTGCCTCTAAACTGGAGAGGCGTGAATTTTGACAGGTGGACCGCTTGGTGGATAAGAAATGGGCTGGATGGTTGCACTTCTAGACTTGCAATCAACAGCTCAGTGTCTAGTTAGAAAGTAGTGAAAACTGGGGATCCTCAGGGATTTGTATTGGGACCAGTGCTACTTGGCATCTTTGTCAGTAACATGGGCAGTGGGATTGAGTGCACCCTTAGCAAGTTTGCCGATGACACCAAGCTGTGTGGTGTGGTCAACACACTGAAGGACATGGATTGGCCTTAGCAGGCTTGAGAGGTGGGCCCATGGGAACCTGAAGAAGTGCAACAAGGCCAAGTAGAAGGCCTTGTGTTGGGTAATTCCAAGCAAAAATACAGACTTAGTGGCAAATGGATCAAGACTTCCTCTGGGGAGAAAGACAGGGTTGTTTGTGGATGAAAAGTTTGATACGACCCTGCAATGTGCACTTGCAGCCCAGAAAGCCAACCGCATCCTGGGCTGTCTCATAGGAGGCGTGTCCAGGAGCTCAAGGGATATGCTTATACTCCTCTATTCTTTTTTTGTTGGACTCCCACCTAAAGTACTGCGTCTCAGTCTGGGGCCACCAACACAAGAAAGACTTTGACCAGTTAGAATGAGTCCAGTGGAGAGCCACAAGTTGATCAGAGGTCTGGAATACCTCTTCTACAAAGAAAAGCTGAGAGAGTTGGGGCTGTTCAACCTGGAGAGGAAAGAGCTCTGGAAACCTTGTTTAGCTTTCCAGTACCTAAAGGGGGCTACAAAAAGGCTGGAGAGGGTCTTTTCAAAAGGGATAGGAAAAGGGAGATTTGCCTTAAGCTGAAGGAGGGTAGGTTTTGATTAGATCTTAGGAAGAAAAGCTTTACTGTGAGGGTGGTGAGGCACTGAAACAGGTTACTCAGAGAAATTGTGGATCCCCCATCCCTGAAGGTGTACAAGACCAGGCTGGATGTTTCTCTGAGTAACTTGGTCTAGTGGAAGAGGTTCCTGTCCATGGCAGAGAGTTTGAAAGTAGATGACCTTTAAGGTCCTAAACTATCCTGTAATTTTATGGTTATCTATGTGCACTTATATTGCAAGCAATTAAGTAATTAAGGGCAACATCACACCCCCAGAACTGCAAAGATCTGTAGGCTGTACGTGCTTGCTATACATTTTTCAGAAAATTCTGAAGACTTATCTGACCTATTTGAAAATATGACACTTCTTAATGAAAGAGAGTTGATGTTGAACAATTTATCCTGCTAGTTTTATTCCTTGATCATTTGCATGTCAGTAGTGACTAGTCAAGACATTTAATAACGTGTCTTATAGTTAGCGTTGATCCTCTTTCTTTGATTGTTTTTGATTTTCATTTTTGAATGGAAGTAATACTATTTTGCAATAAAAAGATTTTTGCCATTGTAATGGAAATGAAGAGCAAGATTGTGTATTTCAAACAGATTATTTTAGCTGTGCTAACATGATTTCTGAGAAATTTCCTGATCCTACTGTGCTTCCAGTGTTACTTGCTAGGAGGTGTCATATTATGAAGGCCAATGACTCTTGTACAGTATTTTTTAATACTTCAGTATTTACCACACTAACGTGAGGATTTTTGGCCGTATCTGAGTGTTTTAATAGACACTGTTGTATCTATTCAACATCATTATGAGTATCCTGCCACTTTAACTTTGCTATCCACACAGCTACAGTGTTTAGAATTTCTCAGCGTTTTGCAGTCATACAATGCATTCATCTTCACAGCACTCCCTGTAGCAGTAAAGCACTATATTGTCCATCTTACATGGAAAGATGGAAAATCGAAGTACAGGGGCAATAGATGTTAAGAGCAACAGCAGATAAGTAATAATGATAGAAGCAAGAAACATAACTTGGGTCTTCTGAGTCACTGGCCAGCTCTTATACTGCATGATCATGCCTCCTTATGTACTTCCCTGGTGTAAAGAGGAGGAGTTTTCCCTATTGTTGAAAGACATGGTAATTCAATATTTCACATAAAATAGTAAGGACTCTTGCAAGCAGGGCAACATCAGTGTTGTACAGTACCATATTATGAGTTTAAGGCTGCATGCTAGGTAGTGCATCTCTTCGGTTTTCATAAGTATAAAGTCTGTAGCCATTTTTTATGAACTTGTAATTTTGTATTAGTATTTTGATCAATGTGAGTTAACCAAAAATGCTGCCTGATTATCTGGTTTTTTTCAATCAGTTCCTTATGTACAAACAATTAGGTGATCACTGAATGTTAAACAGGATGGCGATTTGGGCTTTCGTGCAGTACTGCACAACTAATGTGAAATCCCTCAATTTATACATTTCTTTTTCAGAGGATCAAATCCCTCGAGGTTTTCCAACCATTGATATGGGCCCACAGCTGAAGGTGGTTGAACGAACTCGTACAGCTACCATGTTATGTGCAGCCAGTGGAAATCCTGATCCTGAAATAACTTGGTTCAAAGATTTCTTACCTGTTGACACAAGCAACAACAATGGCCGCATCAAGCAACTACGCTCAGGTAGGGTCTTGTTACTGTTTCCACCGACGCCCAGAGTTGTTCTCTCTCACTTTTTCTTTCTTTTCTTTCTCTTCCTTTTTAAAAAATTTTTATTTATAGGTAATAATTTCTCTTTCTCCTCTCCTTTTCTGTGTTACTGAGTGTGTTGTCCATGTCTGTGATGTTGTCATAGCTTTCTATAGAGTCTGTCTCTATGTGTTTTGCAGCTTCTGTTTACTCCACATTGCTCACTGCTGTGACTGTATTTTTTGATAATTTTTTTCTTTACTGCTTTTAGCAGTACTTGATGGATCCATTTTCTCCTCTTTCTTTCTTCTGTCCTTTTAATTTTTTTTAACAAATTTATTTCAACATTGGACTTCATTCAGAAATTGCAAGGAGTACCAATGGTTATATTCATCAAAACCAAAACCTGCATTAGACACTTCAATTAAAATCTAAAATGTGTTTTGTGCTGTCTTTTCCACATTTGACTTCACCAAAGATTAGCCAGTTTGGACACATCTTCTTTCCTCTCACAAATACATAAAGCACAGTACTTGTTCCCATGCAGATTTATACCTGAAAAAAAAAAGGAAAAGAAACCTTTGGGTAATCTATGAAATAAAGTTGGGGTTTTTTTGCTGGCTGAGCATTTTTCCAACACATTTAGCCACAGTAGTGTGCGCCCACGCTAAAGCTTTATGAATCCTATATTTTCTGGATCTACAGAAGTCTGCTTTTGGTGTAGATTCCAGCTTTTGCTGCTCTCTCTCTCTCTTTGCCCCTTGCACCTCCCTAGCAGTTCTCTCACTCTCCTCCTGCCCTAGTTTATTCTTTTGCTCTTTTTAGATTAAAAACAGGAAAAAAAAAACAAAAAAAAAACCAAACCCAAAAACATCTCTAAATTTATCAAGTTTAAAGCTTATCCCAAAATAAGATCATTGGGATATAATGAGCTATTTTCTTTGACAGTTGTAGTAGATATCGTTGTGGAATCTAAGTTGTTTAATCACGTGTCTTCCCAGAATTCTCAGCTTTTGACCTGTCCTGTGATGTTAAATCGTCTTGTTAACTGACTTTTTGCTTGTTGTCAGCAGAACTGTGTAAATTAACCTTCTGTTAATGTAAATTAAGATTTTTTCACATGTGACATAGATGATTTAGTATATAAAGCTTTAACTGAAAACTTTGTACCAAATTATAAGGAATATAATAATATTTTTATGCTGTCTTTCTTCTCTCCGTATTTAAATCTCCAGAATCTATTGGTAAGTGCTTAGTTCTGAAGCGCACTTCACCCCCACTAATTTCCATATTCAGAATATTATTATGATTATGATTATGATAATTATTATATGATTACTATTATTATTATTCTTAAAATGCATGGCATGCATTTTACTAACAGTCAGTGTAGTCACCAGATCCCTATAGTGGCGCACACGCACACCTCCACAGAAATGTTGTCTTATCAGTCATAGCAACACCTAAAAGAAACAGTACACGTGTCACATAGATCTAGAATAGTAAATGCCATAATCCAACCTAAACTACAGTGTTTGTTTTGAGATAGACTTCAGTGTATCCTCTTTTTATATATATATAGATATATATATATATATATTTAAATAGAATTTCCAATATTTTCCTAAAATATGTCAAAAGTACAGTTTTGTAAAGTTTCCTTTAAGTATTTGAGGCATATTTGATACATATCTAACCCTATATAACCAAACATCTAAGAACTCAGATGCTACTCTGAGAATGGCAGTGCAGCCAATTATAGCCTTTTTGCCCTTTGTGGTACAATGCAACTTGCTTTTATAACCTGATAATACTATCTAATATATTCCTGTTTAACAGTATAGTAATTCAAGTTTCTCTTAAGACCTTATTTAATTCTGTAAATCTAATTTGATTCTTCTTCCAAAGCCCTAGCCTCCTTCTTCTCGTACTAATGCTTCTTCTTTCTAATCTTATTTGCATTCATATTATCCACCCAGGTGGTACACCAATAAGAGGTAAGAGTGCTGAACTAACGTTCACAGAATGATCTTACTCATTCTTTCTGTCTTTTCATCCCTCTCATCTTTGTCCTGTTTTTGGTTTTGTTTTGTTTTGTTTTCCTTAAGGAAAAAACAAAACAAAACAAAAACCCATGGAAATGTCCATCATCTGATTTTATTTTTCCTTTGTCCTGTTTGGTTATGATCAGTGACTCTCATATTGTGACCTTTCTTTCTTCACATTGCCTTTTCCTTTTCCCTTTTCGTTTGTTCATTAAAAAAAAAAAAAAAAAAAAAAAAAAAAAAAAAAAAAAAAAAAAATTAATATATTTCANAAAAAAAAAAAAAAATTGTGATATGCTTCAAAGAAAGCATATCCAGGTCTCCTGGCCATAGCCCAGTCACAGCGTACCATTTGTCCCTCTTTTTTCTTTTTCTTCTTCTTCTTCTCCTTTTTCTTCTTCTTCTTTTTCTTCTTTTTTCTTTTTCTTCTTTTTTTTTTCTTTTTTTTCCTTCCTCTTTTTTTTTTTTTTCCAACTGGAGCAAAAAAAGATCATTTTTTTTCTTCCTTAGCTGTTCTTGTCCTGGACCAAAGCCAAGATGGTCTGGAGAACAGTACCAGACATGCAGAAGACAACATGGACTATCTTCTTTTTGTCTTATCTTTCATAAAAGGTTTTTGTTTTTGTTCTTCTTCAATCCTTTTTTTTTCTTTATCTTCATAAAATTGAAAATTATGTATCCCCCCTAAAAGAATTACTGAAATGCTTTTTTCCTTTTATTGTGGTTTTTCCTT
>VZTI01002487.1:341584-379898 GCA_013397865.1 Struthidea cinerea | reverse complement strand
TTTTTTGGTTGTTGGTGTAGTTTTCTTTTTCTTGGAATTCTCTCACCTCTGGATTTTTGGATCTTCTAATCTACAGGCTTTGGAAATGAAAGGTTACTGACTCATTATTCTTGGTGGTATGTGGTATTGTTGGTTTTTGATACTCTAGCAAAACTGTTCACTTCTTTTGTAATTCTTGTTTTGTATTTTTCTTGGGTTTTGTGACACCACACTGCTAATCCCACTTGTGGATTTTGATGGGTGTCTCGGGGGGGGGCCCTCCTACGGTCCTCAGCAGTGAGTGGTTGGTTCTTCCTTGTTGGCGTAGACCATGCTTTTGAACTTTTTTGTCTTCTAATTCAACTGCTCTTTGTTTTTCAGCAAGCGTACTTTAAGATTGTAAGTTGCGGAAAACTGTCTTTCTTTTCTTATCAATCTGCATGTCTTAAAGGAGTTTTATTTCTTTAAAATAATATTTTGATAATTCTAAATGACTAATACAATTTCCTTTTTTTCACTTCAAGCAGCCTTTTTGTTCTTGCTGCGCATTTTTGGCTTTCTTCGGCAGAAGATTTCTTGAAGTCTGTCCTGCTTTTTTACGAGTACCACCTTTTGCGCTACTTTTGTTACTAGATTGAAACAATGAAATAAAAATTAAAAAAATTATAATGACCCAACTACTTAATCTCTACTGTTTTATTCAAAAGCCATTCTTCCTTGAAGCAGTCTCACCCATCTTCATTTAATGGTTTAGGAAAGAGTATTGTTTAGAGAGGGTTTTATTTTTTTTTTTGCCAAATGCTAATTGTTTTCCTGTGCTAGCACTGATGATGTGAAAAAAATAATCTCTGTTTTTTTCATTGCATCATTTTCTGTCTGTGCACCTTAGCAAGAAAATGAATCGACGTTGAGTGGACCTTCGCATACAAGCTTTTCATATTGTTGAGAGGTGTATTGTTATGGATATAAAAAGCCTTCTCTGACCCTCTCTTTGGCAATGTATTTTATATTCATACAGGTGCCCTCCAAATTGAACTGAGTGAAGAATCTGACCAAGGCAAATATGAGTGTGTTGCAACCAACAGTGCGGGTACACGCTATTCTGCCCCTGCCAATCTATATGTCAGAGGTAGGAATGACATAACCCTGGCATCCGCTGTTCATGCAGGTTCAGGGCTAAGATACTCTCAGGATCTATACAGTTACCACTGTAATAATCAAAATGCCATGGTAAATGTGTCAATTGTAAAATGAATTTTAAACTGTAGAGAAAAGGCTTGGGGTTTATTTTGTTCTTTTAAAGCACTCTTGAGTCCAGTCTATCCTGTGGGTTAAGGTTTGTAAGTATATTTATATTTTTACATTTTAACTTCTGTTTTTTCCTGCATTAAGTTAAACTGTGCTTTGCATTTATTTTCTTTTATTGGTTTGGTTTTGTTTTGCTTTTCTTTTCAAACTCCTGAAGTGACTGCTCTGTGTGCCACTAATAAGCTGAGTGTAACCCCAAGGCATTGAGGTGTATGCCTACCTGACCTCTGCTATCTAACTGCAAAGGAAAGGCTTCTAACTTTATAACTTTATGTATGCAGAGCACAACTGTATTTTCTTCTTTTCTCTTTCTTCTTAATATAGATGTATGTATATATATAGATATAAATATTTAGTGTAAGACTTGTGAGTGAAGTGTAGTCCTTTAGAATGATAGTGGTCAATTGGCTATATTATTTTAAGAAATTACCTCTGTGTATGACAGGTATGACTAATAATAAAACCATTATATTCTTCTATACAGTATAAAAATTGGTTATTAACCTATTGAAACTTTTTTTTTGTTCAACTAGAAAGAAGGGCTTTGTTTCAGGCAGTATTTCCTACGTTTGATTGATGTAGATTTCTGTAAAACGAAGCCTATTACATACATACATACATATGTGTGTATATATGTGTGTGTGTGTGTGTGTCTACAGTATAAGGGGATGGGTGGGGGTAATAGGAATGAAAGCATAAACAGCTGTAAACCTTACTGTAGGATGGATGACCTTACAGAAAATGCCTAGCTTGATTTTGAAATTTTTTTAGAGCTGATTTTTCTATCAACCTGATATGTTTTCATATGGTGTTACTCTTTTGTCTAATTAAAAAAGAAAAGAAAGGAAAACCTTTCATAGTTATGACATCCATAGAAAGTTATTTGATCTTTTGTTTTCTTTCTCTTCTCCTCCAACATACTGACTTTCCTGTACTGCATGAGGCATGTATACCTTTATATCCAAAGGAAAATTTCAAAATTATGCTAGCTATTGTTTCCGTTGTAGCTGTGGAAAATGCTAACTTTTCAAGATGAGGTAGGAAGGTTTAATTAGAGCAACTAGAGATGTTCAAGTAGCAGTTGAAAGCCTTGATACGGCCTTTTTACTCTCTCTGTGTTTCCCTTGTTTTTCTCCTTTCCTCATTTCATTGTGTTCTGCATCAAACCCCCTACATCCCTCAGAGCTGCGAGAAGGTTGGTGTGTTTTTTACTTTTTACCCACCTTACAAAACTATTAATTAAACCAATAACAAAGAATACAAATGAAATGAATGTAGCTGCATTGTGGCATTTTTTAAGTTAATGTTATGTTTAAGCAGAGAATGCCCTGGTCATGGCTTTTGATGAGTGCTGATATCTAACTGTTGTGCATGATAAGAGAGAGTGAACCTGGATGCATGGCGATCTCTTTAGCTTTCAGTACTAACGTCTACTAAACTTGGTCAGTGTTCCTGCTTTTTCTTCCCTTTTAATTTCTTGGTTATACTGATGCCTGCTTTTCAAGGAATGGTTTCAGTAGTTGCTTTTCTAAATAGCCCACGCATGAAGACTAAACTCTCCTTTGTCTATAAGGATTTTGTTCAACACAAGAAGTTGCTCATTGCTTGCCGTTTGCTTTGTGTGGCCTCTGTGAACTGGCCGTTTATGGATGTTTTGCTCTCTGCTTGTTCCCCTTCTGCCTGTCATTCACTCATGAGGCCATTGCAGTTAAGTCCCTCCTGAATCCATAGAAGATAATGGAAATTTAATGAAGCCCAGTGGAAAGGTTTTAGATTAATATAGTTTTCCTGATTTTTTTTGTTTTGTTTTTAAGCTCATTGGTAGTCTTATTTTACTTCTAATTTTTTGCTGAATTAAAACTGTGTTTAATGATTAGCCTCTCTTAAGGCCAAATAAATACAGTTTTGAGTACACCATCCAGTGAAAGCCCTAAATACAAGCCTGCCTCTCTCAGCTACCTCTGTCACTTCCACCTCCTACACACATGTGCACACCACTGAGAATATTTGAAGCAGGAACACTGATCTGTTATTGCCTGGTAATTTTCTCGGTGTTGTGTTTGCTTAAATATTAACTACTCTGTTAGTGGAATGTACTGCTATGTGTTTAAAGTTGCCACCCCTTGCTATCAATACAGAAATGTCTAATATTATTAATCTTTATTTTGTTTTCCCTTAACTGTGAGCATAGTGGAATCCTGAATGTTCAATATTCTGCTATTTCCCCAGTGGCCCTTCCTAGCAGTTGCTTTTTAACCACCTAAATTTAATCTAAGTTCCTTCTCCCTCAAACTCTATGCTCCTCTGAAACTCCTGTATCTGTCAGCCTGTCCTATTCCCATTGCTTTCAAGTTTCCTTTCCTCACCCAGTGTTTTCTTTTTGTGTTGTTTTCTCTCTGCAGTTTTTACTCAGACATTTCCCTAAGCATGATTCTCTACTGTTTCTGTCATTTGCTTGCTTGCATGACCAGATCCAGTTCTTTGTACTGGCTTTGCCTAGTTTCTTTCTGTGACTCTGTCTCTCCCTCTGTCTGTCTCTCTCCACACACATATATATATATGTATATGTATATTTATATATATTTGTATATGTGTATACATATGTGTATATATATAGTTGTATCTGTGTGCAATTAAATATTTTTTCTACATTTGTTTCAGTGTTAGTGTGAGGTCTTGAGGCTGCATCTACTTTGAGTCTGAAAGCAAATGAAATTGCACTTTCAATTTACTCTAGGCAGTGTGTTCCAGGATTGTGATGTGACAATGTGGCCTAGCACATTTATTCACATCAACTGGAAGCACGCAGCATTGAAGTTGGTGATCAACTCAAGCATGCTGTTGACCTTCCAGTTTTCTTCTGTGCATATATATATGTATGGGCATAAAAAAATGCATATATATATGTGCGCCTGTGTGTGTGCGTGCACGTGTGCGTGTATATCTCTTGCATGGTGTTTGTGTATTGTTAGTATGTAGTTAGTTACATGTGGGGCCCTAGTAGGTCTGAATCAGCCTTTGTATGAATGTGCCTAATAATATCCTCAAATAAATATAGAATAATTCACATTGTGTGCAGACAAAATTCTTGTTTAGTCTCTTATTTCTCTTATATATATTTTCTGGCAGACCGGAATAAACGCTAAAGTAGTAAATTGTAAATTGTGTCTGTACACTGCATGCTGTCCTTATGCAAGACTCAGTTTCCTTTTTTGTATATGTTATTACCTTTTTTTTGTGTTTTGTTCCAGTTCGACGGGTCCCACCGAGATTCTCTATACCCCCCACAAATCATGAGATCATGCCTGGCGGGAGTGTAAATATCACCTGTGTTGCGGTGGGGTCACCAATGCCGTATGTGAAATGGATGCTAGGAGCAGAAGATTTGACACCTGAGGATGATATGCCAATAGGGAGAAACGTCCTTGAGCTTAACGATGTCAGACAGTCTGCAAACTACACTTGCGTTGCTATGTCTACCCTTGGTGTTATAGAAGCAATAGCGCAGATAACTGTCAAAGGTATATCTCAAGCACATTTATTTGCACACAGTTCTGTCTTTTATTTCATTCATTCTGAACAAATATATTGCACTTGAAAGGTCTAAATGCCATTTGCCGTCTTAAATCAAGAGGGTAAATATTTCAACCAGTCACGGGCATAAGACAAAATACAGATTCAGAAAGCAGTAATAATCATTAATTGAATAAGTAATATTTATTAAAATAAGTTAGTCTTAATGTTCCATTATTCTCCTGTGTCTAGCTCCCAGCCTTCGTTTCAGTTAAAGAAATGATCTTGTAATGTTGTATTTATTTATCAATAGCAGGAGCCTTTAAGAACCAGCCATTTGATTTTTAGAATTGCTGGGCGTCCAAGTATGGTATTCACTGAGTAATTGAAAACAAGAAGTTCAAAAAATATCTGAAAATTCAACTGTAATTGTGAACTGTCTTTCTATAAAATTCCTCTTCTGCATATGGTTATGGATTTATTACAGAAGCCAGTATCATTAATTCATGACAAATGAACTGTAGTGAACAGAATTTGAAGATTTTCCAATAGATTTTGGAGGAAGTCATAATTGACAAAAGCTTGCTCCGAACAGATCACACCTTCTTTCCATTCCATCTTCCTGTTTCATTTTTGTTTTGTTGTTAGTTATTCTTTGTGAGCTTTGTACTCTAATAAGAACAAGAATGTCTACTGTTATATAGGGCTAACTGCATTTTTTGTTATTTGTGTTTAGCCTTACCCAAACCTCCTGGAACACCTGTGGTGACAGAAAGCACAGCGACTAGCATAACGTTGACTTGGGATTCTGGAAACCCTGAACCGGTTTCTTACTACATAATCCAACACAAACCCAAAAACTCTGAGGAGCCATATAAAGAAATTGATGGAGTGGCCACAACACGTTACAGCGTGGCTGGCCTAAGCCCATATTCAGAGTATGAATTTCGGGTAGTTGCTGTAAACAACATTGGGCGAGGGCCACCCAGTGAGCCTGTGTCAACAAGAACTTCAGAGCAAGCACCTTCAAGTGCACCACGCAATGTACAGGCCCGTATGCTGAGCTCCACCACCATTCTGGTACAGTGGGAAGAACCTGAGGAACCTAATGGGCAAATACAAGGTTACAGAGTTTATTACACCATGGACCCCACTCAACATGTCAACAGTTGGATGAAGCACAATGTGGCTGACAGCCATATTACCACTATTGGGAATCTTGTACCCCAGAAAACATACTCTGTGAAGGTTCTTGCTTTTACTTCTGTTGGGGATGGGCCACTTTCTAGTGACATTCAAGTCATCACTCAAACAGGAGGTAAGCTAGCCATGGGAAAAATTTGGGGGAAAAAAAATTGGACACATGCAGACTTTTGCAGGGAGAGACTTAGAGTTGCAAAAAAGCTACCCCTCAAGGACAGCCAGTTTATTCAGGTAATTTTTGCAGATAACCTGTTCTCAATTCCACAGTGCAAGTTATCTTTGCAGAGTGGAAATTACCCCTTCATGCTTTCTTTTTTCATCAGTGTCAAGAAATGTATCTGTAGTTTAACTGAAGTCTCAGGGAGACCTTCATCCTGGAGGTGACCAAATCTTATGGCTTTTCTTTGGCGGTGCTACGTGCACTAAACATCTTTGTCAGGAGTTGTTCATAGCTTTTTCTGTGGTGTTACTTGTGGGTTTTGGTGGGTTCGTTTATGTGATGTGTAGTTCCCTTATGCTGTATCACTCCAGTGAATATTGCTTTTGGAAATTTAAAACGTGTGTGTACTGCGTGTGTATTCAACTAGTTGGTAAGACTCTGAGAACACATAAAACACGAGAGCATTAAATGCAACAAACCTTTGTGTAGGTTCAAGCAAGCAGGTTTGTACACTTTAGATTTATAAGTCAAATCCAACCTGACCCTACAAAATGCATACCACAGGGTCACTATTTTCTTGGTTTATGTTTGCAGTTAGGTTGTTTTGTTTCTGTTCAAGAAGTTTGAGGTCCATGAATTAGTTTTATTAGCAAAGGACAAGCAAGCACAGTAAAAAACATGGCAGAAGAGTTTTTACAAAGTCTAAAGTGAGAAGCTCTGGTGGAGGTAACACTGCACAAAGTGTTTTATTGTTGCAATAAGAAATAAAAGCTCCTTTTGTCTAGCAAGTTAGAGAAAGCTGTATGAAGTATTACTGTAGGCCAGTGGTTTCCTAGAAATATATAACAGTAGTTGAATTTTTAGTACAGGAAAGTTTCCTGTTGCAGAATTTAGCATCCCTCAAATTCTTAAAAAACAGATCTGTAAAGTGTTACTGTAGACAGTTATGTTTCATCCAGTTTTTACTTTTGCATTTTACCAATATGCATTTAATAAAGGCAGAAGTTGATGTGTTGTCCTTGAATCTTTCTAGGTGTTGTGTTGCGCAAAGATCTAGGTGTTACCTTTTGCAGTATCTCAGCCAGGAAGTTACAAAATTTTTAGATCTTACAGTGGTAGATTAAAATGTGTCTATGTGCACATGCAAATGTAAATATACACACCATAGTTTAATTTTGACATTTGCAACCTTTTTCAGAGAACTAGTTTTTATATTGACATCTGACTTCTGATTGAATCCACATGCATAAAGCTTTTCAGGAAGAAGGTTTAGTGAGCTCCTTACCTATGTGTTCACTCACAACTGTAAACCTCTTAGATTAGCAAGTGTCTGACAGTGGCTTCCTCGGTGAAGGTTGAAGGGATCAAAATAATGAATGCTGAGGCTCAGCTGAACTGCCCCAAGTTACTTTACTTTCTGAGGTCACTTCAGAGAAATAAGCATGCCCATCTGTTTCCGATTACTGTTGCAATCTGAAGAAATTACAGCCAAATTAATGGTGCTAGAGGGTTTCTTGATGGGTGATTTCAAATTCATAATGGAGTTGACAATGTTTAAATGTGACTATGTTAAAAAAAAAAATTGAAAGAAAACAAAGAATGGGGCATGCAGGAGGTATATTTAAGCACTGATACTTTTACTTGGAATACGAATGTTTTCAGTCATAAAAGGGATAAAAACTAAGAAAGTCTAGTGAAGTTGTCCTGTTCAGGGTATGGTTAAATACTAGGATTTCCCCATCTTTCTATCCAGTAGTTTCTCTTCAGTGAACATCACAGAAAAAAATGTCCTCCTTGCCCTTCTCTTCCAGATTTGCTTTAATTTAAATCTGAATATGATTGTTTTAGTTTAAATCTCTTAAAATTAAACACATTCCAAATAATAAAATGAATATAAAGTGCTGTTTAGGAACAGGAAAAATGAATTTAATGTAAACATTTTACTAGAGTTAAAATAGGAATGGGATGCTGATTATATTTGGTTGATTTTTTTTCTTTTTAACAAATAAGCCTGCCATTATGTATATGTGTAGCTTAACCCTTACTTTGAAGATATTAGAGCATATATAAAACAAAATCTTGCTGACATCTGTGACTTACAAGTTCTGTTTAGATGCTTCAAAGCTTTCATACCATAAGTGTGTTCCGATCTTTGGAGAGAGATTATAAAAATGAATAATTTATTCTGAAAAAAACTGTTTAGCGGAATTTTTGTTTTCTTAGTATAGCATAATTGTTCTTTTGAAATGGGTGTATGAGTGGCTGCTTACTTTTCAGGTCAGCTGAAACTCTGCTGGTAGTGAAACTTAGATTTTTAATTAAAATATTGCAGGTGTTTTCAGCGGTGCTTTCTTAATGATAAAAAACCCACCATTTTAACAAATTCTATAATGAGAAAAGAGCTGTGGAGCTGAGCCTTTTGAATAAAAGGAGATCAATTCCAAAAGTTGGGAAAGTCCTTATTCTGCATTTTGGGCCAAAGAAATAGATTCTGTTGAGGATGGAGTCAGGACTGGTCTGTTATGTAGGTTAGTTGACCTACCAAATTTTAGAATAAAGAAATATTGTTGTGTCCAGTTTAGCTGCTCAGGACACACCTCCTGAGTATCTTCTCATAACTCCTTTCTGGGCTTAAACTAGTCAGAAGAATGTATACTCTGAGCAACATATTTTATCCTGTGTATACCAGGAAAATTTAGAGTTTTGAACTGTCTGGGTTTGGCTTCATTTCGTTTCGTTTCGTTTCATTTAATTTCACTTCATTTCATTTCATTTTTAATCTGCAAAGAGAGGATAGCTACTGAAGGAATTAAGTGAATCTTGTTTTTCTTCTGAGCTTAGGTAGAAAGACAGGAGAGAGATACACAAGGCCTATTGGGTAGTGGATTATTGGAGAAAGAGAGAGAGAAAAAAAAGAATAAATATTCAGGGAAATGAATGTGGACCTGTAAGCATATGCTTCTTTTGAAAAATCTTAAAATACAAAACACATTATTAGTTTTAAATTAAGGATTCGCCATGTTTTGAAAACTGAGTTTTACTACAGTTATAAAAGGGTAATGTTTTGAACATAGAAAAAAGGACTATAATGAGAAGGTTAAGTATCTGACTCACAGGGCATATAAATGGAGCCTTAGATTAGAAAAAAATAATGTTTCTGGAGTTCTTACGGTGAAAAAAGATTAGAAGTTCAGAGGCGGAGTTGGTAGCAAGAGAGTACTGTTCTGTGTTGTAGCAAGCTAGCTACTTTACCAGACATTTAAACATTTTTTTTGTGAACACGTGAATGGGGAAACCTGATGTCTCTGAAACTCCACAGTCCTAGCCTAGTGTCTTTGTGAAACATTTCATGAAATGGACTTCCACATGAGAAGAGGTGAGAGCATGGAGCGAGAAAGTCAGCTCAAAGCAAGAAAGCTGGTTGAAGAATCACTGAATATTTAGGGTTGAAAGGGACATCTGGAGATCATCCAGTCCAACTCCTCTGCCAAGGCAGAGTTACCCAGAGCAGGTGACAAAGGAATGCTTCCCGGTGGGGTTTGAATGTCTCCAGAGAGGGAAGCTCCACAACCTCCTTGGGCAGCCTGCTCCAGTGTTCTGCCAGTCTCAATATAAAGAAGTTCTTCCTCAGGCTGAGTTCAACTTCTTGTGGTTTAGTGTATGGCCACTGCTATTCATCCTGTCTCTGGGCACTATTGAAAAGAGTCTAACACCATCCTTGTGGCACCCACCTTTGAGATACTTACATGTACTGATGCTGAGGTGGCATACAGGATAGCTTTTTAACTGACTTAAATTTTAAAATTTCCCTCAAGGGATGTTTCTGGTCACGTAGGAAAGACTATTTCAGCTTTTGAATAGCTCCCCTACTCTCAATGCACAGGTAACTTTTGTTAAATGTCCTAGTCTCTATTTTACTTCGTTTGAATGCTAATGTGAGAAGTTCAGTATTGAGGATCTTACCTTCACACAGTGATAATTTATCTCTGTAGTGGGTTGACCCTGAATTGACCCTGAATTCACTGCATTCTCTAGTCCTTCAGACAAGACTAGGTGGACTCTGTCTTTAAGACTGACCAACACGTTTATTTTATTCTCTGGGCTCCCACTATGTCAGTTAGAGATATTATTTGAAGAAAGCAATTTATGGATTTCTGATTACTTTTCACGTAGTATGCTATGCTTTTTTAAAATCTAAAATGTATAGTAGTTAATTATTTTGAGTACTGTGGTTCTTTGGTACTGTAAAGCTGCAAGCCTCATCTATCTTCAGACTCATTTGAAGAGTTTATTTCAGTTGTAGCAGAGAGACAGTGGGAGAGCACAATGCACATATTACCCATTTTATTTTGTATGTTACCCATTTTATTTTTTAGTTATATTCTATTAGGACTTGTTATTTCAAAAAAAAACATGTATTGTTACTCTGGAGTACAGTAGCTCTTCAGTTGTAAGACCTCCTCTGTAGAGTTTCATGTTTCTTTCAGAGAAATCAGAAGCATAAACTCTTGGTCCCTTTAGGTTCCCTACTGACTGTAAATTCTCTTGGTGGATCTGTTGTCCTTTGCAAAGCTGATTTCTTACTGGACTCGTTGAGTTTTACTCGAGGTATGGATTTCACCCTAGCAATGTCATGGGGCACTTTCTATCCTGGAGACTCTCCTCTTTTTTCATTATCACTTGCAAACCCAGCATGGTCCTGGAGTCGTTTTCTGGTTGCTTTAGCCAGCTGAGGAGCTGTGCAGGGAACTAAAGTGCCCTTCTGAGGTCCTATTTTGTGATCCTGTTCTGGCGCTTTAATCAGGGATGGAGATAGAACCACATATGCAGGACAAAGTCCAGCAGTCGGTGTTTGTTCCTGGTTATCCAGCAATAAACATGGAGGACTAGGCAAGTGAAAACGTAGAACTTGATGTGAAGTTTTGGAAAAAGTAGTTGTGGACTTTTTTTCTTTGTTTTGTTATTGTATTGTAGTCTTTCGTTGTGTGTACTAGAAGAGATACATTTGGAGCACACAGAAGTTAGGGGTTTTAATGTACTTTTGTAGAGCATATTGCCCTCAAAGCAGAAAAGACAGTATTGAGAGAATGCTCATGCAAAACCATCCCATTTAGTGAGCTGCCCATGTACAGCACTAACTTGGAGTTAGATTTGACATGCGAAATTAAAAACACTTCAGTAAGAGTATTAAGTTCACTTGCATACACTTTGCAGTTTCTCTAGGGTTTTTTCTCTCTCTGAAGGAGACCAGTAGCTTCTGTCAGCTCCAGCTTGGCTTAGTTCCCACGTGCCACTGAAGATTTTTTTGAACAGATGTTGTGCGTTCTAGGCATAAATCCTAAATAGTTTAAAAGTTAATTGTTCCACTTCCTTAACTGGTGCTTTTCCTTTGGCTCAAGTACCGAGTTCCGTACCAGAGTTTATAAGCAATAAAGTGTCTTTAGTTTCTGTTATTTCAGTTTTGTTTTCTTTCTTCTTCATCTTCTTATATTTTTTGGTGCAATGCAGATTTCTCTGTCACCTTTTTCTTCTGTCAGTGTTTTCAGCATCAGAGTTGGCTAACTGTGTTTAAAAAAATGTGAGAGGGGACTAGATTTTGAAGCAAGATATTATTTTGACAAACAGCATTTGGAAAAGTCCAATTAGCCATCAACTTGTCTTATAAAATGATTGAGAATTGCAGACATAAGATGACAAAGGGTTTGGGTTTTTTTAAAAGGAATACTTGGAGAATGAGGGTCTTAAAACATGCAGAGAGACAGGAAATACCCTTAGTTCTCCATCTGCTGCCATATTTATCATAACAGATGGTACCAGCCTTCATATGAGTCACTTGACTGATCCTTTACTATTACTGCCTGGCTGTGTTCTACAGTTCATGTATCCATACATTAAGTACAGATGATAGCATCACAGGACCATTCAGGCTGGCAGGATGACTATCTGGGGAGGTGTCCAGCCACAGGCACTGCCCAGAGCAGGCTCAGCTCTGGGGTCAGACTGAGCTTCTTAGGGCTTCACCTGTTTGAGGTGTAAAATCCCCCAGGGCTGGTATGGTCCTTGGGCCCTGGCTGCATTTCTGCGTTGTCCTGAGCCTCTCATGTTTCAACTTGTGCCATTGCCTCTCATCTGCCACGCTCTGTGAAGAGCCTGGCTCCATCTCTTCCATCCCTTCTGTCACTGCTGGGAGTGCTGTTGAGAGCCATCCCTTCTCCCAGCTGAACCATTCCCAGCACTGCAGCCTCTCCTTGAAAAATTAGAATCTGTCAAACATACTTCATTGATGTTTCCTGTAATGGCTCCCCATGCTTTGGGATCATTTCCCCTTTGCACTTTGCAGGACCTAGGCAGTGGTCTCTTTTTAGACCAGACACCTTTTAGAAAGACATCTAATTAGTCCTATCCCTTTTTATTCCTGTAAAATAATTGGTCTCCTGTTACTCTCACTCATTCAAAAAAAAAAAAAAAAAAAAAAATTTGTAAAAACTTCCAGNAAAAAAAAAAAAAGATTGATAGACACTTCCAGTGTCCACCCAGGAGCTTAAATGTGCACCTCATGTAGAAAGGTTCTGTCTGTTGAAAATTAGATATCAAATCTTTACCAGAATACACAAGGGCAGTGTTCTCCTCAAATTGATATTCTGTAGAAGTCTGGGGAAGATAAAAGTCAAAATACCAAATTATTTTAACAGTTTGCTCTCTGGAGTTTTTAGGTCTTTTACTGTACTAAAGAAGCATACTTGTAATGCTGTAATAGAATTCTTCCTTGATAAATGTTTGTGAAACCATCATTATTGTCACATCCTACTTCTCACACCTGTTCTCAGTATGTGCTAAGAAGTACATCTTTTTATTTTTCACCTAAAAAAATGAAAGCATGTCACATTTTACTCTTGAGCAGCTAGAAATGCTGTGGAAGACTGTTTCATGCCTTATCAACAGCACTATTAACTGTAAGTAATGTTTTAGAACTTGGGTGCCAAAACCGTTGTACACAATCCAATGATATCGTTATCTTTTGCTGTCTTTTCCCAGTCAACCTTATTATTTGCTTTACATTTGAAGAAGTAAATGAGGAAAACATTTAATGTGGATAATTTCTGTGACCACCACACAAGATATAACAACAGAGAATGTTCTTGACTCGTGCAATCAAAATTGCATTTTGCTTCTTGCAATTAGAAAGTGTTGTCACTAGAAATTCAGCTATAGTCTTAAAAATACCAGTCATTAAAGGGTGGAAATCTATCACTTAATGAGAAATTAACTGAATATCTCTTCACTAGGTTATAACTTCCTCAGGTTACACAAGCTGGGTGTTGTATGTGGGTGTCTTCTTAAAGACCAAGATGTGTTTACTATCTTTTATTTATGAGCTGAGCAAAAAAATTTCATATCTGGAAATGCATGTAATAGTTTTAACACTTTATTCTAGGCTATTTCAGATAATCATATGTTCTACTAGCTTTTCCTCATACACACACAAATACATAGATGTATATATTTGCCATTTCACACATGGGTTATTAGATTGCTGGTATTCAACACCATGTATCTCTCCAATTGCATTTCACTTCTGTTTGCATTATTTACAATGCAAAAACATTTATTTGAAGTCCTTTATAATTTTTAACATGTGAATTAAATGTATCATTATTCTTTTTCTGTGCTCAGATAAATTTATTCCATAGTACTGTGAATCAATTTGTTTAAGTTCAGTAAGATAAATACAGGTAATATTGCATGCCATATTCAGATAATATTTTAAAAGATTTGAAAATATCGAAGTATCCAAATAAAACTCAAACTGCTCAACTTTTTCTTTAGTGCCTGGTCAACCATTGAACTTCAAAGCAGAACCTGAGTCTGAAACAAGCATATTGCTTTCCTGGACACCTCCACGCTCTGATACCATTTCCAGCTATGAACTGGTTTACAAAGATGGGGAGCATGGGGAGGAAGTAAGTGGCAAGATTGTACATCTTTTTTATCATCTTTAGTGAGTTGGACATAAAATGCAGCAATGGTTTAAATTTCATGGTTAGTAACTTGCTTTAGTAGAAATGCCTTGATATTTAGGTTTATTAAGCCTAGCAGTTAGCCTAGTGACAGACTGAAAGTCTGTAAACAGCAGAAAATGCTGTCAGTGGTTACCAGCCAGTGGAATTTTGCTGTAGATGGCAATGAATCTTCCAGAGAAATTCCATCCAGTTTCAGACATTGATTATGTCTCTCTGAGCCTTTTCCTCTGTAAAGGCTTGGAAGCAAAAATGTTTGGGGGCATTTTATGAACCCATTAAGCCTTTTTTTGAACTTGTACTTGAACTTTGAAATCTATTTTCAGCCTTAGATAATTTTTTCTCTCTGTGCCATTGTGCAAGAATACCTGAGCTTTTCTAATCTTTCAGTAATAATTGAGAAGAAAACAGGAGGTTCTTTCTAAAGACTAAAACCTGCAACAGACTTTTCCTGTACCATTACTTCATAAAGAATTTTCAGTTTGTGGGCCTTTATTGTGTTTGTAGCATAACTTTAGAATAAACTGCTCCTCTGGTAGAGAAAATGTGGTATTACCAGGTGTCACAGGGTAAAAAAAGAAGCCAGGAGTCTCAGATGGCAACAGGAAGTTTTTGTTTTAGTTTGTTTTTGTTGCGCTTTATTTTCTTGAACTTAAGTTTTTCTCTGTGGTTTTATCAGCGTATAAAATCATTTCTTCTATAGGCAACATATGGAATTCAGGGTCTCTGAATACTAATCAAGACACTGTCTTATTATCTGCCTTTAGCAACGGGTTTCCACTGAACCTACCACATCCTATCGCCTGCAAGGCTTAAGGCCAAACAGCCTGTACTTGTTCCGCCTAGCTGCACGGTCTCCTCAAGGCCTGGGTGCTTCAACAGCAGAAATCTCTGCGAGAACCATGCAGTCAAGTAGGTGTCTTTCTTTGAAATATTTATTCCCTTTGCCTCTGTTTCTTAAGGAGATTAATCTCAGTAGCCCAGGGAGGCAGCAACAGAGAAAAAAGCAAAATAGAGTATTCATGTTGCTTGACACAGCAAAAGAATGCTTAAATGTGTATTTTTGAGGTGTATTGTGATCAGCTTAATATGAGTGGCTTTTAAATAGCTTCAGAAAACAACCTATGTAAACCAGTGTCAAAGGAGGCAATATAATGTTGGCATAATAAAATTTTATCTTATAATAAGGTACAGTGTTGTATCATGCAATAGGTGTACATTAATAACCGTCCTTAACCAATAAAATTCCACCTCCCCAGTCTGCACACTTCCTAGGTTGTTTCTGCAGCATCTCCCTGAAGAATAAAAATTTGTAGAGTGGATCAGGTTGAATATTTCCGACTATACCAGATATTTCTTAACAACTCTTCTATAGTATCTTATCAGTCTGATTTTGTTCAATTTTCTTAATCTGGGTTTTTTATGATGTTCAGTCATTTTCCACCTGGACAAAAACAGTTTTCTCACTGGACACTAATGGAAACAGTATCATGAAACTCATCATATTTGCCAGCAAATGAGATGTAAAAATTTGTCAGGGACTTACATATACACCTTAAAACATTTAAATTAAGACTTAACTAAAACAATCATGATGTCCAGAAGCATTATTCTTGCCTGATAAGTTATGCTTTCCTGACAGTTTGCATTACAATGTGTCATTTTAAAACTTAGTACAGTTCTTCTTTGTTTTAAAATAAATTGCCTGTTCTTGAAGTAAGATTATTCAGAACAGAAAATTCAGTTTCTCAGTTGACATGAGTCTTTTTAATTTGCAGTCATGTC
This sequence comes from Struthidea cinerea, assembly GCA_013397865.1. Classification (NCBI taxonomy): domain Eukaryota; kingdom Metazoa; phylum Chordata; class Aves; order Passeriformes; family Corcoracidae; genus Struthidea; species Struthidea cinerea. Next base: position 363,932 of record VZTI01002487.1, on the reverse strand, counting down.
ATGTTATTACACAGTCGTTCTTTGTTAGTGTTATATATTAATATCAATTAGTGTGACTGGAGACACAGTGCTGCTCACCTTTAAGCAAAGCTCAATGTGTTTCTGAAGCATTTCTAAGGCACTTGGAATAAGCATAAAAAGCACTTATATCACACAAGGTTAGTTTTCGAGATAGTGGCAAGGCAACTTTTCAGTTTAGTAATTCAGAATGAATAATTTGATTAAGACATAGGTATTTGTTTATTCTGGGAGCCATTTCAACTATTTAGAATGCTCATTATCTTATATTTGGTGAAGATTGCTTGGACTGCATACAAAGCAAACATCTAGGGGCCAAGGCTGCATTTTCCATATGTAAGCATATTGCCATTTCTTCTTGAAGACTATGTTGTCTTTTTCTCAGCCTTGTGTCTTCAGATAGTAGCAAAGTGCCGTTGATTTCAGTGGTCAGACCCAAGTAATTTGCTGCAAAGATTACTTTTTCTATTTGCAAAAAATATGCAATTAAGAAAAACGTATATGCCATGATAAAACTGGTTAAAGTAGCCTTCAAATTATCCTTAGTTACATAAGTGCAGTATTTTGCATTTTCAGAGTGTAATGGATTAAAAATTAATAAACTTCTGTGATTTTGTTAGTGATATTCACCAGAATGTGCTACTGACTTTCATCTTGGTATCAGAGGAAGATGCTGCAGGGATTTATTTATTTTTTGTGAGACCCTTAATGGACATTTTACATGTATTTTACCTCGTGCACAAGTTAATGGTAGAAGGGGATCCATTTGTTTTGAGTACTTGATTACTGAATTAGTCTATAAAAACAACCCCAGATGTGATAATTCTCATGTGTTCTCCCATCCACCTCCTCTAGTTCATTGAAATACTAGTAAATTCCCTCCTATCTTCCCTTCGGAAGAGCAGTGTACCATACTGAGTAAAAAGCCATTGATCCCTGTAGAAAGAGCTGTAGGGAGCTGAAAGATATGTGTGTAAATGCAGTAGGTCACAGCAGGGTCCTAGGCCTTCTCTGTTGTTTTAATTTTGTTTGATGTGACTATTATAAGTATGTATAAGTATCCATTTGTTTCTTTTTTCCCTTAAGAGCTGGGAAGAAAAGGTGGAGAGGGAGATATAAAGGGGGATAAAGGTCTTGCACACAAAATTCATGTTTTTCTTACAAGACAGGAGACAGAAACAGGAAAGGAGTTCACATACCCTCTTTCTGCTAGTGAGTTTGAATTATGGCTCCTTTTTTTGGTGCTCTAAATGATCTGCTTGTAAGCATAGATTTTGCTAAGTCAAAGTGCATTTAAGCACATAAATGCATACCTAACTTTCAGTACTTGATTTGCCTCACTGAAAGCAGTGGAATGACTTAAATGCATGCTTAAATGCTCTGAAGCTTGGAAAAGGTAAATATGCTAACATACTCCTTTGAGAACAAATGAGTAAAGATGAGCGTTCCTGCTCTGGAAGATTGGTGATGGTGACAGGAGATTAAACAAATGGGTTTCTTCAGAAACTCTCATACTGTTGTGCTGAGCTTGTAAACTCTCTTTGTAAAATGAATACCTGCTTTCTTTACACGTTATTTGGGGTAGATTTTTTTTTTTCTATAGAAGTAATAGACATTCTTGGTAGGATTAATTCTTTGCTAGCAAAGGTGTCTCCAAGAGGAGTTAAAAAAATAAAACTGACAGCTGATCTAGGGTAAGTACAAGTTACAGTCAGAATCAACAAGCCTGTCACTTTTTTCTGGTAGGTAAATCTTTGACTAAGACTTTCTTCATCTTCTATGGACTGCATGCTCTAGTATGTTAGCTACAATAAATGTTTCAGTAAATGCTTTCAATTTAAATGTAATTTATGGTTGACTTGTGTCAGGCAGACTCATTTGAAAAAAAAGCAGTAATCTGTTTATGAGAGTGGAAAGGCTGCAAAAATGGCAACCTATGGAGCAATTTCTAGCAATTATTGCAAGTTTTTAGGAGTTCTGTTAAAAGAGATTTTCTTTCTTAAGGAAAGTAAAGCCACTTGAAGGGGATATGTCCAAATTTGTAAGTAAATTCATGTCATGTGTTATTTAAAATATTATAGCTTGCACTAATTGCAAGGATTATAAAGATAGATCAGTAGTCATAGAAGTGTCACGTTTTTGTTTTATTTCAAGAAGAATTTTAATTACAGGTAGGTAATATTATTTTGAGGCTTCATTTTCGTATATTTCCCCTACATCCTTTTTCACCATTTAGTTGGTCTGTTCATTTTCAGTTTCGTCATGTTAATAAGCCAAGGTGCACATGATTATCTGACGTTTTGCTTTTTTGAGTTTCTCCTTTTTTTTGTTTATTTATTATTTTCATTTGGTTCTCTTTTATTTATTTTTATTTTTTCTTTTGTTCATTTTTTTTCAATCACTTCTATCCTTCCACTCAAATCCTCCTTTAACCCACTACTGAAATTAGAGCCATCAGCTCCTCCTCAAGACATTAGTTGCACAAGCCCCAGCTCCACTAGCATTTTGGTAAGTTGGAAACCTCCACCGGTGGAAAAACAGAATGGCATTATCACTGCATACTCCATCAAGTACATTGGGATTGATGGAGAAGATGTCAAGCCCCATGAAATTTTGGGAATTTCCTCGGACAGTACCCAGTACCTTTTGGAACAGCTGGAAAAATGGACTGAGTACCGGATCTCTGTGACTGCTCACACTGATGTTGGACCTGGCCCAGAGAGCTTAGCAGTATTGATTCGGACAGATGAAGATGGTATGTTGCCTCCACTACATCAGTTTGCACCTCTATGACTCTGTCATCTGCTGTCCTTTGTATAGGCTAACAGTAATTTTTCCTGCTCCTCTTTTTTTCCCAAATATAGCCAGATATTATCACCCTTTGAGCTTTTTAATAAGAGACTGTTCTTTCTACACCATTTTTCTATTTGGTATTTTTGTATTTTTTTATCAGAAAATATTTTTTTTTTTGCAAGTGACATGAATCTGCTGCTCCTTTGAGTCCATACATATCCTTCTTGCTCCTCCCTTAATGTAAAAATAACCCTAACGGAAAACACTTTCTGCCTTTTCCTTGATTTTACAGTCATTGTCATTTTTAAACAGTTATGTCTGTAAACATTTTTTCAGGTCTTGGTTTTTTGGTTCTTTGTTTTTGGTTTTTTTTTTAACTAATTTCTTCTTCCATACTGTGCTTTTTGATTTGAGGGTTTTTTTGGGTTGTGGTTTTTTTGGTTGGCTTTTTTTTTTTTTGCTTTGTTTTTAGATCTTGGAAAACTGGTGCTCCACACATTTTCTTTTCTTCCATTCTTGAAAGTGACAGAAGACAGCCTTGTAATCAGCCTCCTTTTTATCCTGAGGAAAAAACCAAACCAAAAAAAAGCATAGAACTTGACAAATTAAAAAAAAAAGGAAACTTTTTAAAAATCTTTTTTGGTTTTGTTATTATTACAGTATTATTATTTCAATGGTTAAAATATCTCTTTGTACTATAATGCTTTGAATCTCAAAGCATCTTCCTTGGCTTTTGTACATTTTTACATGTTTTTCTATTTCTCTAATACTCCTTTTTCTTCCATTTTTTGCATCAGTCATGTTTTTTGATCTTTTCACTGAAAGGTAGAGCAGATTGGTTGAGCATTTTCGTTTGCTGAATGATTTGTGTTCTTCAAAGACAACATAGTGAGTCTGCCCTTTTTTTAAAAAAAAAAGCGAAAGACATGGGTGGGACAGTTGCCTGTAATTCTCTTCTGTCCAATGATGTTGTTCCAGTTCCTAGTGGTCCTCCTCGCAAAGTCGAGGTAGAGGCTGTCAACTCTACTGCTGTTAAAGTCTCATGGCGCTCGCCTGTGCCCAATAAGCAGCACGGTCAGATACGAGGATACCAGGTCCATTACGTGAGGATTGAAAATGGAGAGCCAAAGGGTCAGCCCATGCTGAAGGACATCATGCTGGCGGATGCACAGGTAATTGGGGCACTCTGTTCTTTTCTAGATCACAGTGAAAACATTTCATTTACCAGAGAGCAATCCAGAACTGCCCTTTGTTGTTTACGGGCTTTTTACTTTCTGTTTATCAGTCTACCAGCTAGAATTTTTTGTCTCTATTTTTAAAACTTTTTTTTCAGAACACTTGCATTTAAAGGTTCTTGGGCCAAAACTAGATCCGCTCTTCTCTATTGGTCTGCACCTAAATGCTAGGCTATGTCATTCTTCTGATTCCCTTAAACCTGGAGACTTCACCCTGTACCTATACTCTGAAGTTCTAAAGCATCAGGGTGATCTGATCCAGGTCACAGTCAGTGTAGTAAACTGTGCGCAGCCTGATCCACCCGTCTCCTGTTTCATTGGAGAGCCTAGAATCATCAGAAGCCTGTGATAGCCTGTTACTACACTGTTTCTGTGATTAACTTGTATGCACCTCACTACACATTTCACAAGAAATTAATGTTCTTAATGTAACTTTAGAAACCACTGAGGTATTACAATTTTCATTATTCATATCAAGAACTTTATTAAAATTAGCAACTTAGTTTGAATAGGTATGTGGTTATTTATAGTGCAAAATTTCCCATCTGTTTTATAAATTATGAGATGATGAGATTTTGAGAGGATGAAAACATCCAGTTTAAAAAGCTTCTCAAACTATGATTTTACTGATTGAGATGTACCAGAACTCTGTAAAACTTACGATTTTCAAAGCTCCTGACACTGAAGGAGTCATCCTATGGGAAACTATTATCCATTATACGTCTCACTGCTTCACTGCGAGCTCACTGTTTATGACTAGATTGACTGGAAATAAAAAGAAATTATCAATCTAAATCAAAGAGTAAAATCTGCTTCATAAGCATTTTATATGTGTAAACAAATGGGGGGGGCTGCATTTTTTTTTTTCTTTCCAGTCTTAGTTCTAAATTTCAGCTTTGCAAAGACAGTTGTGGTCTCCTACACACCTGCATTTTGCTCATGACCCTATTTGAAAAATACTGTCTCTGTTTCTGGAGGACTTTGCTGCAGTTTTATCTGCCATTACTTACTTTCCTATTTTGGAAAACATGGTGCTCTTACTGCTGAAATTCAGTGGAGACAAAGATGGAAGTAGATCAGGAAGTGGAAAGGGAAAGGGAAAAGGGAGTGGAGATGGAAAAGGACATGCTAGTGTGCTTTGGTTCTCCTCTTCCTTTCACAAATTTTTACTTTCAGCTTCTCGGTGGCAGTGGATTAAAATTATTTTAAACACTGGAAGGTCAGTAACTGGAGACTAGATGAGTTATTAGAGTCCGAGTATCATAAAGGAAAAAGTTGTATTTCTTCTTTTGTTAAGTGTAGCTTTTACTTGCCCACTTGCCATTGTTTCACCCAGGATAGTCAGCTCCTTTCTCGTCCCACCACTCCTTCCTGCCTATTGTACTTCTATGATGCATGTGATCAAGGGTTCTGCAGGTATAAAGACCTTGATGGCAAAACATCAGTGTGGTTTCAAGACTTAATGCATTGAATTAGTTTAGGAAGCATATAGCCTGGTAACAGGTTTAAATAAACCAGGTAGCCTTTAATTCTGCCTTGGTAACTTTTAATAAAAACTATTATAAAAGAGTACTACATGGTACAAGAGGATTCATTACGTCTTTTATTTGTCAAGGAAAGAGAAATAGCTGGATTTCAGGGAAAGCAGAAATGGAATTAAAAATGCCTGGCCTGATTTCATTAACCAAATTTCATGTGACTCTACATGAATAATTCGAATTGTACATGACTTTCTCAGACATCTTTCATATTCATTTTACTATTAAGAAGAAAACTTCATCTCAACCAGGCTACAAATCTCCTTATTTCTTTTGTTTTTCCTTTCAACTTCCTTTACTGTAAATTAGTGGGAATATGATGATACTACTGAACATGTAAGTACTTTTTGACTGGGCAGAAAAACATTGTGTGTTTGGTTTGGCATATTTTGTCTTGCTTGTTGGCTTGTAGCATTGTATGGGGTGGTTTTTTTTGTTTTGTTTTGTTGCTTTCTTTGGGTTTGTTTTTGGTTTTGTTTTGCAGGGTGTTTTCTTGTCATATGCACAAATGCATGCTCCTAACATCAAAAGTTCTCTCTTATGGCACCTTTTTGCTGTGTTGGTTGTTTTTTTGTTTTGTTTTGTTTTGTTTTTGTTTTTGTTTTTTTGTTGTTGTTTTTTGTTGGGGTTTTTTTGGGTTTGTTTTGTTTTGTTTTGTTTTTGTTTTTGTTTTTTTGTTGTTGTTTTTTGTTGGGGTTTTTTTGGGTTTGTTTTGTTTTGTTTTGTTTTTGTTTTTGTTTTTTTGTTGTTGTTTTTTGTTGGGGTTTTTTTGGGTTTGTTTTGTTTTGTTTTGTTTTTGTTTTTGTTTTTTTGTTTTGTTTGTTTTGTTTTGTTTTTTTCCCAGGGAGAGTAGGGTTACTGTTACTTGCCTGTTCTGGGGTTTAGCATGATGCCAAAATGTACAGCACTGATTTGTGCTTTCATCTTTTTGATGGCTGTCACTAACTTTGCCTCACAATTTCTTCTTTACAAGGTGATAGAAAAATAAAACAGGGTTCAGAGTTACATACCAATAGTTGTATTTTTCTGTATCCATTTTAAGGTTAAATTTTTTTTGTGTAACTGAAAGTAGAAGTCAGTTGTGCTTTCTTTTGGATAAAATAAATACATGCTATCAGAAAAGCCAGATGCCCTGCAGTGTTTATGCCTAAATAATAATGTTTGCTATATCCAAACCACACTGTCAAACACTACATGCAGTCATAGCTCTTACACCATGAAGTACTGGTTTTTTAGATGAGGCTAGTATCTTCATAAGTCTTTCTGTTTTGTGGTTCTGTGGGGTTTTTTGGCTTTTACAGTTTAATTCTGGTAGTATCAGGGGCAGTCTTCTTATGAAAGATATGAAGTCTTTCTTACTCATTTTGGCTTTACAGTTCAATTAAATTCTGAGATAGCATCTAAGAAAGGGATCTTTTGGTAGTAGATTATTATGTGTTGTTTCATTTTGTTGTTTGGTTTTTTTTTTGTTTGAGCTGTTTTGCCCACTCATTCTGATCATTATCTTATTATTTCTATATTGCTAATAACTGACTGTAAATACAAAGCTGAATTCCAATCCCATCCTTACTAAGCTCATATCCACTGTCTTGAAAAATCCATATACTGTGAATAGTCTGGCCCATGATTTTTATATTAACTTTTCATGGCTGTTGCATCTGAGGGATGTGTGATTGCACATTTGCTATTTATTCTAGATGTATAAATACACCATCCCTCTGGCAGCATTGAAATTTAGTGTAAATTCATTCAGGCATGTAAAAATGCAAAGGAGTAGTCTGGTGGTTACAGGCTGGAAGCTGGGGACTCTGGGCCCGTCAGTTACCTCCAAATACTGTCCCTTTATATTTGCATATAAGATTTATTTATGTTATGAGTGTCAAGGCTTACTCTTCTTGCTGTCCTTGTAGTAGGACGTAAGTTTAGTACATTTCTGGTACACCATTCACCATCTTCTGTGTGCCTCTGCATGGGTGTGTGCACACATGTAAAAAGATATCCCCTTGCTTTGATATATACAGTTTGGTAGTGTTGGTGTTACTTTGCACTAGCTGAAGAACTACTTGTTTTTTAGCTGCTGTCATTTGAGGGCCATCAGATGTATCCTCTGACAAGATTTTTAGTGGTGTTTTACATAGTTCTTTTAGACCTGAAGAGTGAATTGTTTCTGAAGTCCTTTCAGATATTTAGAAGCACAGTCCACCCAGTGACACAGGTTGCAATGAAAGCATTATGAACGTAACAAGGCTTTCTTGCCCAGCTAAACCACCATTATTTACAAAGGGTGTATATAAATGGAACATTTTTCTTACTAGGCATTTTAGAACTGTATCAGTGATACTCTGTCAATGACTGAGGTAAACTGAGTTTCTCATATCTACATGTGCATGTGTTTCACAGTGACAGTAGTATTCCTCAGGCAAGGTATTTCAGAAGACTTTATTCACCGTTCACACCACTAAGCCTTTGGCCTTTTGCTTTAAATTACCTGAGGCATACTATTTAGGTGTGTGCTGTCTTTTATTGCTTAAGTGAGTGAAATGTTTTGCATTATCAAGTATTTCACACAGTACAGTCTGTTGGTGCACTCAAATGCTTGCTATCACTGCCAGTAGCTCAAAAGTGTAATATAAGAGGGGGTTTCTAAAGGAGTCTGCATTCTCCTGGCAAACAATCTATTTTAAGTTAATTGTTATTATTTTATTTCATCTTAGGAAATGATAATTTCTGGGCTTCAGCCTGAAACCACATACTCGTTCACTGTGACAGCCTATACAACGAAAGGTGATGGAGCACGCAGCAAACCCAAACTTGTGTCTACTACTGGTGCAGGTAATGCTTATAAACAAATTAAGCTCTAAATTAATCCTTTGACTTTTTCTGCTGCTGTTTTGTTCCTACTATTTGGAAGTCTCCTGTTGTGTGAAGAGTGCTACACATAGGACATAGGATTTTCTGTTTCAGTGTTTGGATCTTCATTTATTTCGATAAAAATAGAGCCAGTGACTCCCTTTGTCCCTTTCTCAGTTCCAGATGAGGACACTTTATAATTTTTAGTAGCTCTTCCACTATGATCACTGTGTTCTTGGAGAGGGAAAAATAGAAATTCAGAGTCGAGAAGGATATTTGAAAAACTTGTAAATGGCTTTCATGATCTTCATGAAAGTAGCAAGACTGCTGCCTGTCAGTAAAAACATTGAAAGAACCCATCTGTATGACATTCACAGCTTATCTCAGAAGAATGTGATTAATGAAGCACAGAATTGGAAAACAGAATGAAAGTCCATCCTGTGAAACCCTGAAGCTGATATTGGTTCAGGGGTAATTTAAGGCGCAAACTGGGGCAAAATACACCTTGCCACTAGTTCAGTCTGTGTTTGACCACAGGTGGTACTAAATGGTGGATATCTTGACTGCACAACCAATCCAGCAGGTAGCACAGATGGGATGAACCAAACTGCTTTTAGATGAGGAATATATTTCTTTTTAATGCATCACTGTGGCACAGCTTAACCAATTGATGCCACCACAGCTTTAGCGTGATGCGTACCTACAGGTGTTCACAATCTATAGGTATTGTGTTCATTTTCAGGGGTTTGTAGTGCAGCCATTAAGGATATTCCATTACAATCACATGTAGCATCATTACGAGCTTTTGTAATAACAATGTATGGTTTATGCTAATAGAAAGTACGCCAAAAGGCATACTTATTTGTATGTGTATTTTGTAGTGACTGACTCAGTTTCTAAAACAATCACTGAATGCAGAACACATCTTGTATTAATATCAAAACCATCTGTATCCTTTTCTTGTTAGATTCCTTGGAAAAATCTCAGTCTTGGTGGCTACAATGTTTCATTTCAGATCTTAGAATACGTTCTAGTCATTACTCTTGGCTATTGCTGAAAACTTATCCTGTAACTTCTTATCTTTCCTGAATTCTCATGCTCTGAGAAAAAAGGTGATATGTATTTCTGTCATGCATGGAACTTGATTTAAGAAAAAAAGGCATTTGATCCATTACTCTTTTTTAAAGTTCAATTCCCAATTTAAATAAACACAATTATGTAAATTATAATGTTATTAGTTCTAGACATAAACATAGGTTATGCAAATGTGCTTGCAAAATTTAAAGTTTCACTGCATTTAGTCCTTATTGACTGTTTGTATGTCATTCTTCCAAGATCTCTGATGCTTCCACTTAAAAGAGACAGAACAAATCCTATGTCCCATATAAACTTGACTGAAGAGCAATAGAGAATCAGAGGCATGGCTGTAAATGTAACACATATTACACTGTTCTTGCTGTTTGCTTAATCCTGTGAACAAGTAATGTTTGTTCCTGGGATTAACAGCTAGTTACCTTTTTGCTCCTTCATACATTCCAGATTGTATGAAATCTCTTCACTTGGTGTTACAGCTTGCTGTGTTTGGGTTTTTTTGGTAAGAAAAATTCATATGCAGATTTTTGAAAAAAGAGACATTAAATACAGTCAGTTCCAAGAGCTTCTTGCTCACTGTATTTCTATGAGAATACATCACACAAGGGAAGGAACAATGCCTTCACACCAAGGGTTGTAGGCCTGTAATGTAATCTCCTATTCACTTTGAGTTTCTGTTTGATTTTTTTTCTTAAAAGGTGCTATTCAAATACTACAATAAAGCAAATGAAGGATCTGACTTTCTAGTCTAACTTTTAAAGTTTGAATGACTGAGATTATATCCATAAGAGATATGAAAGGAGAATGGATGTCTGAACATTTACCAGAGAAGCTATCTGTAAGGTATTCAGACAATAAGTAACTATTCAGCTGTCCAGTTAGTGACACAAAAGCATAATTTGCATTTTTAGGCAGGAAAGATTCACCAAACATAAGTAAGCCTACAGGATGGTAACTCAGTTATTAGTAAAGTCACTGAATGCTGTTGATGTTTTCATTTAAGAGTGTGCTTTTGTCTTACATTCAATTTCCTTTCCTCACTATTGAAATCAGGTGGAAGAAAAACTGTTACTGAACATTTCTAAATCAAAGTACTTATTAAATTACTTGGGGCAGAAGTTACAAAATGTATTGTTAACAAGACCTTGATAAAAATGAAGACTTACTGGTCACTAATATCATACAATTTTTATGAATATTTTAATCAGACCTTTAATTTCTGTGCCACAGTAGTTGAAGAATCTCATAGGACAATAGCTCGTCCATTACTCGTCATTTGCTCTCATACTGGACAGCACTCTTGAAATACAGATTTCAGCTAAAAGAAGAAAATTTTTATTAAGGCGATGGTGTACTTTATAGCAGCTAACAGAAACAAATTATTTCAGGTAATTGGGCAAAGGCAGCTTGCGTGAGCTTCTACTGGTAGTGGAAAGCCATTGCAACAGTAATGTCTGTTGCAAAGGGGTATGTGAGATGTCTTGCCATGTAGTAATGGAAGAGGACTTCACTAGATCAGAGAATATATTTTATTTCATTTTATTTTATTTTATTTTATTGACAATTTCACTTCTTTTAGGTTCATGGAAAATTTAGGTTATTATCAGAAATTTCTAGACAGAGCTATTTGGTGACACAACTCTATATATGATTGTACAGAATCCTGTCATTTGTCCTAAAAGACTGTAATATTCGTAAGTAATCAAACTAAAAGTAAATGTTAGCTGAAAGCTGTCTGGAAATAAAAAGAAATTTATCTGCTTTGCAACATCAGATAGACTCAGTGGTATTAAAAAAAAGTGACCATTGTTATTTACTATTTTAGTCACAGGGTATTTTATTGGATAAGTAAGCTTTATTAGTTCCCTGGTTCTGATCAAGAGCAAGTACTAGTTTCTTCCTTCCTCTGTAGTTACCACAAAGGTTAAAGTGTAGTTCTAATTGTGAAGTCTGCCATGACAACAAAAAAAAAAGGCAATTTATCACAAAAGTAATTTAGTGATACTCTCCAGTAATCTCTCCTCTAGAAAGCTGAAGGACTTACTATTATTTTTAGGCGAACTAATCTTTCCTCTGCTATGCTGGTGCCAGTAATAGTTAGAATGCAGAGAAAGATATGGCCTGCAAAAGGCCTTCACAGCCTTCTCCTCGTTCCATAAAGACTTGTAGTTATCAATGAGGAAAAGTCAGAACTAATCAGAGAGATATTCTTTACATAGCAGAAAGTGTGGGAAAACACTCACGAGATTCCACAATAATGCTGCCAGGTGAACTCGACATTTAAAATCAAAGAGATTTGGAAAAATTATATAAAGCTTACCTATAATTCTTATGAAATTAGAAGCGATGTCTTGACTTATGACAGATGTAACGAGGAAAGATCTTACTAAATGCAGAATTTTCTTCAAGGCATGCCATTCTTCCCTCCTTACTCCTAATTCTTTATGGAATGGTAGTTAGACCTTCTGACAGTAACAATCTGATTTGCTGGGTGCCTGAGAACTGAAGATAAGTAATAAAATCTATTGAAGTGTTTAAATACAAGAACCAGAGCTCACAGTGCAGCAGTTACATTCACACAGGAAGGCTTCGGATGCAGATGAAACTAATTAGTCTTTGTTGAAGACTATGTTGCTATTGCAGTACTACTCCCAAAACTGTTCTACTCTCTTGACCTCTCAATTGTCAGGCATTGGTACAAAATGAACACCAAATTTCTAAATAGTATGGATATGTTTCATTATCAAATAAATCGTTGTAATAGAAACAGGCTTTTTTGAAATAGAAATATTAATGAGAATATAAATGAAATGTATACAAATGGACATGAATAAATTAAAATTAATCAATCAATTAAAAAGAAACAGTAAATGAGAATTCATATTGGGATTCCAAAAATGTACACTGTATAAATTGTATAATGGTATTTCTGGCTTGATTAGGACTAATTCAGTCCGCTCTGGACTGACTCAGTGCTCCTCAATGTCTACATCACATTTGCACTCTGAAGTTCTCTAAAAGACAAATCACCAGTTTGGACCAATGGATCCCAGTGAAGATTATGACTGTATGTGGTGTGTAGGTTAAGAAGAGCTACCAATTTAGCCTTCTTCAAAATAAATCCAGTTCATGTGCACAAAAACCATGCTGGAAAATAAATCATATGTGATAAGCCATGTAAAAACACTAAATTCCAAAGTGTGCTGACTCTCCACACTAAAACAGTGGAGGTGGAGATGATTTGTGGATGGAAACTAGAATGACAGGTTTCTATCATATGTAGTAATGATTTTTGAGGGCAAGGTTGTTCTGACTTCTACCACATTTTAACTATTAATGATAAAAGTTATGTTAAACCTATCTAGAAACTTATAATTTCTTCATTAATTATTTTCCCATTTACAGGAAATGTGCCTTGGATTAAATAAATGAAGTACTTTTTTTTTTTGCAAACAAGGATTTGTGAGACAGAACCATTCATAAGAAGTTTGTTGGAAGTTTTACTTCTTGATTTGTGTTCCTAGGTCCTGTGCCTCTGAATGTGCTCTGTATTTAGAAATAATGGTAAGGGAAGAAGACAAAAAAGCAGTAAATGTCTCTATTGTTGCAGTTCCTTATACTGTATGACTTAATAATGCAGGAGGCAGACACTATTTCTTCATTAGGACAGTCATATGTGGAACTGAGTGAGGGAAGAGAAAATATATCTCTATTCCTGCTAAAACTAGCCTCAAGAATTTTACGTGCAATTGTGTATATATCTATCCTCTTCAAATAACATTGTGCTACAGTTCCAGGCAAACCTCGGCTTGTGATTAGCCACACACAGATGAACACGGCTCTAATTCAGTGGCATCCTCCTGTGGAAACTTTTGGCCCGCTGCAGGGTTATCGCCTGAAGTTTGGTCGCAAAGACATGGATACATTAACGACCATGGAGTTCTCAGAGAAGGAAGATCACTTCACGGCCACAGACATTCACAAAGGAGCTTCTTACGTCTTCAGGCTCTCAGCTAGAAATAAAGTGGGCTTTGGGGAGGAGATGGTTAAAGAGATTTCTGTTCCTGAAGAGGTACCCAGTGGATTTCCCCAAAATCTCCACTCGGAAAGCTCTACTTCTACATCAGTTCAATTAACTTGGCAGATGCCACTCTTGGCAGAGAGAAATGGCATTATCACCAAATATACCATCTTGTACAGAGATATCAATGCTGCTTACCAGCCAGTTGAACTCCCTGTTGTTCCTGCTGATACCACTATGACACTTTCTGGCTTAAAACCAGATACCACATATGATGTAAAAGTACGTGCCCACACAAGCAAAGGGCCTGGTCCATATAGTCCAAGTGTCCAGTTCAGGACACTACCCGTGGATCAAGGTAGGATTTGTCTGCTTGTGGCGTTGACCTTTAAAGGAGTGTCGGTCTTTGGATATCAGTGTTTTTGAAGGTGTAAATAAAACTGACCAGCCCATTCATAAAAATAGGTTCATCAAACACAAAAGGTAAAGTATGTAAATCTTAATATGTTTTGGATGCCTTAGAATTCAGTTGTCCCTTGCCAAGCAAGTTCTGGCTAACTTCTGCACAATATTTTCAGGTAAGGAAAATGTTCATAGTGGGTTGTCACTAGATAAAAGTGAGAATGTGTTTAAATGTGATCTTTAAATACGAACAAACAGGTAGGAGAATTGAATCCTTGTTGATTTTTGACATGGAAAACTACTACTCCCAAGTAGCAGTGGAAGTATGACAAGATCTGAGCTCCAAGATGTTGTTTATATACATTGTTTCTTTTTTTCCAGCAGTGTTTGCAAAAAATTTTCATGTTAAAGCAGTAATGAAGACTTCTGTTTTGCTGTCCTGGGAAATTCCAGAAAACTACAATTCAGCTTTGCCTTTCAAAGTAAGTTACTCTCCATTTTTACAAGAGAAAATAACAGAAACTAGACAATGTCATTCACATGATTAAGTAGCTTACTGAATATGTAGATTTTTTGAGAATATCGTTGTTTCTAAGATTGCATATTAATCAGCAATATTGAACCAAACTGTTAAATTCAGTCATCTGGCAATATGAGTTTTCCAGTAATGTGGCAGTGTTTCCAAGTCAGGCTCATACTGGTTAATATGCCGGTTAATGTGATGAGAACACCATGCTAATTTTTCATTCACTGCTACAGTATTTTAAAGAAAACAGTGAAAGAGAATAAAAATTTTCTTCTTTTTTCCTAGTTCTTTTCCGAGTACTGGAATTGAGTACCATTCTGGGTTTTTTCTCCTCAGTGTACAACAACACATTTTTGATTTACAACTCTTTTACTCCACTAACTATAGCATTATGCAGATACAGACTCAATGTAACATGCAGTCTGCTTGGAATTTCTTCTGCTTCATTCTTAATCACTTGTGTCATCTCAGGCAATGGCAAGTGAAGAACAGTATTTTAGGAACTAAATGGTACAAAAACCTTTCTAAATGAGGAGTGTGAATGAAAAAGTCAAGATGCTTTTAACAAGAGTGATTTGCTATAAATTCTGGGTTCAAGAAAAGCTACTTATTTTGAAAAAGTGAAATTGGATTTCAGGAGTGTTTACATTGCTTTAGATTAATGTAGTGGTTTGCGTTTTTTTTCCCCTGAAAGTGAGAAGTTTACTTGCGGTAGTGAATTCAGTGCTTTTTTTGTTTTACACCCTAAAATGCCCAGTAACTTTATTTTTAAATTTACAGCTAGGTTGATTCCTGAATTCAGTGTGACAGCATCATTTGCCTTCACTTAGTAACCAAAACTACCTTTGTGCGTTAACTTAGATCCTTTATGATGATGGGAAAATGGAGGTTGATGGACGTGCTACTCAAAAGCTGATCACAAACTTGAAGCCAGAGACGTCATACTCATTTGTTCTGACAAACAGAGGGAATAGTGCTGGAGGTCTTCAGCACAGAGTAACGGCAAAGACGGCACCAGACGTGCTTCGCACAAAGCCAGTCTTCATCGGAAAGACCAACTTAGATGGCATGATAACTGTGGAACTTCCAGAAGTACCCTCAAATGAGAATATAAAGTGAGTGAATGAATGACATACCTTTGTTTTTATCTCCAGAGAGATGGTTATTCTAACTTTTGCTAGTGGACCATGGTTTTATTCTTTGTAACAGTACAGAGACCACAGTACTCTGCAGTAGTATTTGAACTAATATTGGTGTAATATTTGATATAGTAAACTGGGAGGTGCTGTTGACTCTCTCAAGGGACAAGAGGCCTTACAGAGGGATATAGATAGATAGATAGATTGGAACACTGGGCAGTCATGAGTGGCATGAAATTTAACAAGAATAAATGTCAAATTCTATTGTAAAGGTCCTTGAGTGCACCCAACGCAGGGCAACAAAACTGATGGAAGGATAGAAAGGAATGTCTTGTGAAGAGCTGCTAAGGGCTCTGGACTTGTTTAGCGTGGAGAAAAGAAGGCTGAGGGCTAACCTCCTTGCTCTCTGCAGCTTCCTGAGGAGGGGAAGTGAAGAGGGCGAAGCTGATCTCTTCTTCCTGAGATCCATTTACATGAGGCAATGCCTCAGAGCTGCATCAGGGGAGGTTCAGATGCTTTGGGAAGCATTTCTTTACTGTGAGTTTTCAAACTGAAAGAGGCTTCCTGGTGAGGCAATTAATGTCCCAAGCATGTTAGTGTTTAAGATGTATTTGGATGATGCGCTTAATTTGTTTTAACTTTTGGTCTTCCCTGAAGTGGTGAGGTAGTAGGAATAGATGATCACTGTATGTCAGCTCCAACTAGAACTTCTAAGTTTGTCACGTACCAGGTACGTAAGACTTGTATGGAGACTGATTGTTCTTTAATTTGCAGATTTTTCTCTGAGTATTTTTGTGTTTCATCACAGACTGCAAAATGAGGGATTCAGAAAACCAGTTATATTTTGAACAATATATCATCTCAAAAAGAATGGATAACCCATCAATGCATAACTACCCTGCTGTAGCTCCTTAAAGTACTCAGAGTTTTAAAGAATTTTTACTGTGCTTAAATTAATTCAGATTAATTAATTCTGATGGGTTTTATTGGGATAAAAATACCAGGTCCTCTCCACTGGTCTCAGAAAACAAACAAGAGATTTTGCTAAAAAAATTGAAAGTTTTCTAGAGGTTATATAGATTTTGGGAGGGAACAGGTGGTGTGGAAATATAAACAGAAATAGGACTAAAGACCTGAGACTACAGGTCAGCAGGGATTAGAAAGGTTAGACAATAAAGATTTGCCAGGAAAACATGAAGCATGATACAATCAATAAGTGTTATTGCTCTGCTTATAGTGATTCTTGTTGGTCTGTAAAGTTCCCATATGTAATGTAAAAGAAATGGGGAGGAAAATGAGCCAGTCATTAAATGCTGTTGGGGATTCAACTGGTCCTCTCCCTGGTGGATTTTTGCAGCTTTCTAGAAGGCTTCCCCCCTTTTTCATTACTGACTGAAGATTTTGAGGTGAGTAAGGTCAAGAAATAAATGACTTTGAAGCATTAAAAGGATGAAAAACTGAAAAATGTAGTCATTATCATTAGATTGAGTAAGATGCGGTCAGTAACAAATGCGGCTAAGGAAGACTGAAGATGGAATGAGTCAAAAAAGATTTATGAGGTAAAGTATTCACAGAGAGAAAAACATGCAGGAGAGCTGATGAAACAGTAGCAGAAGATAGCACTGGAATAAAAGACTATTCCCTTCTTTTTAATAGTATAAAAAAGTTAAAGAGGCTAAGTGACATCAGAAAAGGTACATTAAATCTACAGGGTCCAACTGCCAATTTTGTAAATAATGTATCTCATACATGTATTTTCTAAGAAGATTTTATCAGGCTTGAGAAAGTAAAACACAACAACAAAGATTAGTTTGACCCTTGGAGCAGGCATACCAAAGCAACTACAAACTGAACAGAAAAACCTGACCTGATGCTTGGTAGAATAAGTAAGGTTATTCTGCATTAGTCTTTTTATGGGAAGAACAAATTCATGTAGTAGTTATGTTGACATTTTTAGACATGCTGTTCCTCTATTGGTACATTATATATGCTCAGGATTGTCCCTAGCTTAAAATTAAGTACTGAGAATTTTTCAATAATATTAATTGCACAGAAAGTGAAACAGGTAATGGCTTGCTCTAATGAAGTATAGGTAATGAGATTGACGGTAATGTTATAAAAGGCTTTGTAATCTTTGTAATTAAGGATGGTAGTATTTGTCAATGTTTGATGGTGATACAGCACAGAAATTGGTGCAGAGCTCACCTTATGATTAGGAAAATGGATCTCTTTTGCTCACCTCAAGGGAGCAAATCCTTAATTTTTATTTGTTTTAGTATTTTGGGCTATTCCAAAGCAATTTTTATGTGAAAAGGACAGTTCATGTTTCTCTGAATCTCTTACATCTTTGTAAAGTCTTAAGTAAAAACAGAGTTTTGCTGAAGACTTTAGCTTTTCAAATACGCAGTAGATAAAACAATATCCAAACAAATCCTTCATTTGTCACCCTCCTCCCTCCTATGCCCCGCCACCGCCCCCCAAAAAAAACCCCAACCTAAAAAGAAACAAGCGAATAATGAAGTAGACTGTAAAACATGTTTTTCAGGAGATGCTACATTTTCTGCAGTTAGCTAAAAATCACAGAACTTTGTTGTCTGTCACAATTTTCAGCACTGCATATTGGTGTGAACATTTTCATTTTTCTGCTTACTATTGATCTGCTTATTCTTTCAGTTTAAATTACTCTATATGTGCTGGAAGTCTTAGTAGATTTTCAAAGTTATGATGGAGACTTTCATGAAGGAAGTGAGAAAGAGTGTGAAAGTTATATTTACATGCTGGATATTCCTTGATTGAAAAGAAAAATGTATGAACACTCTGTTAGCTTAAAAAATAAAACGATGATGAAAAAAGAAAGAAAAGGAGGAGTATGTATCCTTGATGTTTGAAAGGCACAGAGGGGCAAGTTCTCATTTCTTTTTTGTCTTGATTCTTAGGCGTCTGTTAAAGAAAAGATATGTAGGTTCTTGTATACATGGATAAGTCAGTGTTCACTAGAATTTGCTATTCAGAGTATTTTTAATAGACCTATACAGGTTTAAAATCTGGGTTCAACTAGCCTTACAGTTTTGCATCTTTTTAAAAGATGATTTCTAATATCATCACTAGAAGAATGCGTGCCACAGATGTTTTTTGAAAATACTGGAATACAGCAAGTGAACACTAGTTAAAAATCTATGGGCAACACTTCCTTCCAGCACTCCTGTTGGAGCTAAGTACTTCCACAGAAAACTTCTTCAAATTTCTTAACACAAGAATTAATGAATATGTGTAATTTCTACAGGAGCTGAAAATCTAAAGTTTTGTTACATTTCTTTTATGGGAAAGAGATTTCAGTAAGAAGAGGTGATTAAAATGGATCAATGACTTGCAATGATGTGGTAAAAAAGTTTATGTAGTTGGCTTAGACTGAGATGGTTTGTAGTCAATTGTAAGGCAGCTCCTTTTCTGTAGACTCTTTTTTTGTTAATGACTTAGTATTTTCAGCTGCATTGCATGAGTAAAATTAATAGTTTTGCAGAAGGTTGAACGAGTTGTAAAAAAAAGATAGACTGGAAGAGGAGATGGCCCATGAGACACTAAAATTATTTTCTATAATGGAGACCCAGAACCACCTTAATAAGCTTTTATTACTAGAAACAAAGAAAACCAGTTTCTTTCCCTCTCCCCTGAGATGGAGAGTGCTTCATTTTTTGACAAGTGTGTTTTTCAAGAAGATATATATTATACTATCATGCATGTCCTGCTGCTGTGACTCTACTTCTTCTTCCCTCACACTAATGTGAAGTTATGGGCCTGCCTGACACATATCCAGGTTTTGTGAAGGAAACAATGAAAGTACCAGATCTCTGCCATACTAGAAAACACAATTTACTAGTCTCCATGGGTGGGGAGGAAGAAAATATTTTCAGAAAAATATTTCTGAGGAAAACCAATATATGTCATTGGCAAATCCTAGCTATAAAAAGAGCATGTATCAAGCTCTCTTACCTATGACTGTGAACAGAATACTTAAGTAGATAAAGCTGATGGCGCTTGATTGTCAAAAGGGAGGAGAGTATGGATGCAGTGTGTGTCATGTTTGCTTTCTTTTCTCTTTATTATAATATTGGCATTAACAAATACATTTTGTTAACCTACTACCCTGATTATACATTAAAACGGGGGAAGATGGGTTGGTAATTGAGATTTAAATATATGGTAATATATTTTGATTTAGGGCTTTGGGGTTTTTTTTCCCAGTGTGATGGTGGCAGGGCACAAATAACCTATGGCTCTTGTATTTCATGTAGCCATTTTAGTACATTATAATTAAATTTTTTAATAAATATTTATTTGTTTACACAAAAAGGCAGGTAATTGGTGCCATTTGTTTGTCAAATGCTTTACAATTTTATTTCAAGACTGTGAATGTTTACAGCTATGTTTGGAAGGCTGCAGTGACATATTAATGTGCAGTTTATTCTCAACATACCACTTTTCTATTAAGTTCCTCTAAACAGACCAACTCCACCAATTTATCTATTCCTTTTCCTTCAACTTCACTTTTGTCCAACTGTTTCATTTACAGAGGCTATTACATAGTTATTGTGCCTTTGAAGAGGTCTCGTGGAAAGTTTATCAAACCATGGGAGAGTCCAGATGAAATGGAACTGGATGAGGTACTGTATATGGTTTGGGTTTTCTTTTTTCTTCTCCTTATTAACGTAGCAATCTTGCTAGTTTTATGTAATTAACTCAATGATTTTAAAAGTTTTGGTTGTCAGGATACTTTATATTTGTATTTGAATTAGCCTGTGGAGACTAAAACAAAAATTCGAATTACTTAAATGAGAAGACATTAAGTAAAGACATTAAGTTGCAATGAAGAATACCAAGTGTCTGATATTTGTTGACACTAATATTTCATTCTTTTCTTATTGGAAAGAGTGATGCAAAAGTGCAGGAGGTGAAATGAGTTGTCAGCAAAAGCTTAATCACCAACAATGTGAACTGTAATAAAGGTCTGGTTCATTAGAGGGGTGTTTACTAAGTCTGTAACAAATGCTAAATTGTAATTTGCACTGTAGTTTAACATTTGACCTTCTGGTGGTGTTTTTACCTGATTTTCATATACTGTAATACTTCTGGTTAGAAGTAGCCTCCATTCTTCCAACACTTTGTGTTCAGAAATAAATGCATGAACGAGGAAGAAAAGAGCAACATAGTGTCATCATTTGAAACTATAAATGACATTAATCCAAAGCGGGGAACTACTTTCATTTTAGATATAAGCCCAGCAATGGTAGAAATCAATTCAGTATGTTATTGATATAGTCATAATTACAGGTAATATTCACCCCTGTTTTCTGTTTTACTGAAGGACAGTGTAGCGCATGCAAACTTGTCATTCTTCTTTCAATTTGTAAATTTGTCGTAGTGCTAATGTTTATGATTTTAAAGCTCTTTCAAGGGCCCCATATGAGAGACTTTTATAAAAGATGGGTGGTGGTATTATTGCTCTAGTTGTATCTGGCCAAGATTTTAGACGTCATTCTGATGCTATGGTAATTTGTACATGTAAAATCTCTGCAATTCAAAGACCATAATCATGTGCTTTTTTACTCCTGATATACTGATTTTTTGACTGGATCCCACTTATTTTTCTATTTTCTTTCGGTGGATTCAAGAGTTTTATGTTACAGAGAACCTCACCATATGCTTCAGTATAACACAATTACTGGGAAGTGTTTCTCTCCCACCAATGACCAAATGGATATAAATTTCAGATTTTGCACCAAAATATAGGGAAAATAAAGAACTCCACCAAACTAACAGGAAGTGTTCAAAATACAAATGGAATTCTTCCAGTCTTTATCACAACAACAGGCAAATCCTTAATCAGAAGATTAAAAACAACTGTTCAGAGGAAGGCATGATGACTGACTGATTCAACCCTGTGGTTCTTCTTGACCAGTTTCATTTATGTGATCATCTCACTTCATTCAACTGGAGCAATGGCTTGCTTTGATCTATTAACTTCTTCCCTTTAAAAGAACTTGGATGGTAAATGCCATCAGCTCATGATCATAGTCATAGGTGACATCAAATACAGTTAAACAGTAAAGCTCTGACAGCCACATCCATACAGTAATGGAAACTGATTGAGTATTACCACCCACTTTTAACATCCAAAGACTGTAGTCACATTCAGCAGCATTAATAGATTAAAGGATAGGTGCCAGATGACATTGAACTTTCTGGCAATTAAATTCTATGGTTCCTGCTGATTCCCATAACAAAGGGTCATTTTAATCATCCTGCAAGTTGTGTTGCCTTAGTCTGTGTAACAGATTGATAAAGAGCATTCATTAATTCAGAAATACTTGTGTCAGGATGGGTTGTTTCCCACTTCTATTGATATAATTGAGCCCACATTGTAGAATTAATGATGGAAGAAATAAGGTATGCATTCAATGGAAAATGAAAATTATTTCTGATAAAGAGCTAAACCCCTTGATATATCTTTTACAATCGCTACCAATACATATAGCAAGAACTGAGTAGGGAAAAACGTTAAAAGCAGGCAGCAACTGCATATCATGCTAACTCATTCAGTTTCTATTATTTGAAAAACTGGTTTGCTTTCAGCTTTGGAAAGTGTATGCTTTTATTAGGTATACTATTCCTGACAAGCTTGTGAACACAGTGACACAATAAATACATTTGGAAAAAAATAACAACCCCCCCTCCCC